>JBBPBR010000489.1:0-69727 GCA_037974775.1 Cicer pinnatifidum | reverse complement strand
TAGGGCGGACGAAAATGACCTAATTGTTCATCCAATGACACAAATGAACTTATTGGATGCACATGATTGGTTAAAAACCCTAATTGGACAAGAATAAGCCTAGGGAGGACGAAAATGACCTAAATGTTAATCCAATGACACAAATGAACTTATTGGATGCACAAGATTGCTTAAAACCCTAATTGGACAATAATAAGCCTAGGGAGGACGAAAATGACCTAAATGATCATCCAATGACACAAACACACCTATTGGATGCACAAGATTGGTTAGAAACCCTAATTGGACAAGAATAAGCCTAGGGAGGACGAAAATGACCTAAATGTTCATCCAATGACACAAACATACCTATTGGATGCACAAGATTGGTTAAAAACCCTAATTGGGCAAGAATAAGCCTAGGGAGGAAGAAAATGACCTAAATGTTAATCCAATGACACAAATGAACTTATTGGATGCACAAGATTGGATAAAAACCCTAATTGGACAAGAATAAGCCTAGGCAGGACGAAAATGACCTAAATGTTCATCCAATGACACAAACACACCTATTGGATGCACAAGATTGGTTAAAATCCCTAATTGGACAAGAATAAGCCTAGGGAGGACGAAAATGACCTAAATGTTCATCCAATGACACAAATGAACTTATTGGATGCACAAGATTGGTTAAAAACCCTAATTGGACAAGAATAAGCCTAGGGTGGACGAAAATGACCTAATTGTTCATCCAATGACAGAAATGAACTTATTGGATGCACATGATTGGTTAAAAACCCTAATTCGACAAGAATAAGCCTATGGAGGATGAAAATGACCTAAATATTCATCCAATGACACAAATGAACTTATTGGATGCACAAGATTGGTTAGAAACCCTAATTGGACAAGAATAAGCCTAGGGAGGACGAAAATGACCTAAATGTTCATCCAATGACACAAATGAACTTATTGAATGCACAAGATTGGTTAAAAATCCTAATTGGACAAGAATAAGCCTAAGGAGGACGAAAATGACCTAAATGTTCATCCAATGACACAAATGAACTTATTGGATGCACAAGATTGCTTAAAACCCTAATTGGACAAGAATAAGACTAGGGAGGACGAAAATGACCTAAATGTTCATCCAATGACACAAACACACCTATTGGATGCACAAGATTGGTTAGAAACCCTAATTGGACAAGAATATGCCTAGGGAGGATGAAAATGACCTAAATATTCATCCAATGACACAAATGAACTTATTGGACGCACAAGATTGCTTAAAACCTTAATTGGACAAGAATAAGACTAGGGAGGACGAAAATGACCTAAATGTTCATCCAATGACACAAACACACCTATTGGATGCACAAGATTGGTTAGAAACCCTAATTGGACAAGAATAAGCCTAGGGAGGACGAAAATGACCTAAATGTTCATCCAATGACACAAACACACCTATTGGATGCACAAGATTGGTTAAAAACCCTAATTGGACAAGAATAAGCCTAGGGAGGACGAAAATGACCTAAATGTTAATCCAATGACACAAATGAACTTATTGGATGCACTAGATTGGTTAAAAACCCTAATTGGACAAGAATAAGCCTAGGGAGGATGAAAATGTCCTAAATGTTCATCCAATGACACAAACACACCTATTGGATGCACAAGATTGGTTAGAAACCCTAATTGGACAAGAATACGCCTAGGGAGGATGAAAATGACCTAAATGTTCATCCAATGACACAAATGAACTTATTGGATGCACAAGATTGGTTAAAAACCCTTATTGGACAAGAATAAGCCTAGGGAGGACGAAAATGTCCTATATGTTCATCCAATGACACAAACACACCTATTGGATGCACAAAATTGTTTAGAAACCCTAATTGGACAAGAATAAGCATAGGGAGGACGAAAATGACCTAAATGTTCATCCAATGACACAAATGAACATATTGGATGCACAAGATTGGTTAAAAACCCTAATTGGAGAAGATTAAGCCTAGGGAGGACCAAAATGACCTAAATGTTAATCCAATGACACAAATGAACTTATTGGATGCACAAGATTGGTTAAAAACCCTAATTGGACAAGAATAAGCCTAGGGAGGACGAAAATGACCTAAATGTTCATCCAATGACACAAACACACCTATTGGATGCACAAGATTGGTTAGAAACCCAAATTGGACAAGAATAAGCCTAGGGATGACGAAAATGACCTAAATGTTCATCCAATGACACAAACACACCTATTGGATGCACACGATTGGTTAGAAACCCTAATTTGATAAGAATAGGTCTAGGGAGGACGAAAATGACCTAACTGTTCATCCAATGACACAAGTGAACTTATTGGATGCACAAGATTGGTTAAAAACCCTAATTGGACAAGAATAAGCCTACGGAGGACGAAAATGACCTAAATGTTCATCCAATGACACAAACACACCTACTGGATGCACAAGATTGGTTAGAAACCCTAATTGGACAAGAATAAGCCTAGGGAGGACGAAAATGACCTAAATGTTAATCCAATGACACAAATGAACTTATTGGATGCACAAGATTGGTTAAAAACCCTAATTGGACAAGAATAAGCCTAGGGAGGACGAAAATGACCTAAATGTTCATCCAATGACACAAACACACCTATTGGATGCACAAGATTGGTTAAAAACCCTAACTGGACAAGAATAAGCCAAGGGAGGACGAAAATGACCTAAATGTTCATCCAATGACACAATTGAACTTATTGGATGCACAAGATTGGTTAAAAACCCTAATGGGACAAGAATAAGCCAAGGGAGGACGAAAATGACCTAAATGTTCATCCAATGACACAAACACACTTATTGGATGCACACGATTGGTTAGAAACCATAATTTGACAAGAATAAGCCTAGGGAGGACGAAAATGACCTAACTATTCATCCAATGACACAAATGAACTTATTGGATGCACAAGATTGGTTAAAAACCCTAATTGGAAAAGAATAAGCCTAGGGAGGACAAAAATGACCTAAATGTTCATCCAATGACACAAACACACCTATTGGATGCACAAGATTGGTTAGAAACCCTAATTGGACAAGAATAAGCCTAGGGAGGACGAAAATGACCTAAATATTCATCCAATGACACAAATGAACTTATTGGATGCACAAGATTGCTTAAAACCCTAATTGGACAAGAATAAGACTAGGGAGGACGAAAATGACCTAAATGTTCATCCAATGACACAAACACACCTATTGGATGCACAAGATTGGTTAGAAACCCTAATTGGACAGAAATAAGCCTAGGAAGGAGGAAAATGACCTAAATGTTAATCCAATGACACAAATGAACTTATTGGATGCAGAAGATTGGTTAAAAACCCTAGGAAGGACGAAAATGACCTAAATGTTAATCCAATGACACAAATGAACTTATTGGATGCAGAAGATTGGTTAAAAACCCTAGGAAGGTTGAAAATGACCTAAATGTTAATCCAATGACACAAATGAACTTATTGGATGCACAAGATTGGTTAAAAACCCTAATTGGACAAGAATAAGCCTAGGGAGGACGAAAATGACCTAAATGTTCATCCAATGACACAAACACACCTATTGGATGCACAAGATTTGTTAAAAACGCTAATTGGACAAGAATAAGCCTAGGGAGGACGAAAATGACCTAAATGTTCATCCAATGACACAAACACATCTATCGGATGCACAAGATTGGTTAAAAACCCTAATTGGACAAGAATAAGCATAGGGAGGACGAAAATGACCTAAATGTTCATCCAATGACACAAACACACCTATTGGATGCACAAGATTGGTTAGAAACCCTAATTGGACAAGAATAAGCCTTGGGAGGACGAAAATGACCTAAATGTTCATCCAATGACACAAGTGAACTTATTGGATGCACAAGATTGGTTAAAAACCCTAATTGGACAAGAATAAGCCTAGGGAGGACGAAAATGACCTAAATGTTCATCCAATGACACAAACACACCTATTGGATGCACAAGATTGGTTAGAAACCCTAATTGGACATGAATATGCCTAGGGAGGACGAAAATGACCTAAATGTTAATCCAATGACACAAATGAACTTATTGGATGCACAAGATTGGTTAAAAACCCTAATTGGACAAGAATAAGCCTAGGGAGGACGAAAATGACCTAAATGTTCATCCAATGACACAATTGAACTTATTGGATGCACAAGATTGGTTAAAAACCCTAATTGGACAAGAATAAGCCAAGGGAGGACGAAAATGACCTAAATGTTCATCCAATGACACAAACACACCTATTGGATGCACAAGATTGGTTAGAAACCCTAATTGGACAAGAATAAACCTAGGAAGGACGAAAATGACCTAAATGTTAATCCAATGACACAAATGAACTTATTGGATGCACAAGATTGGTTAAAAACCCTAATTGGACAAGAATAAGCCTAGGGAGGACGAAAATGACCTAAATGTTCATCCAATGACACAAACACACCTATTGGATGCACAAGATTGGTTAAAATCCCTAATTGGACAAGAATAAGCCTAGGGAGGACGAAAATGACCTAAATATTCATCCAATGACACAAATGAACTTATTGGATGCACAAGATTGCTTAAAACCCTAATTGGACAAGAATAAGACTAGGGAGGACGAAAATAACCTAAATGTTCATCCAATGACACAAACACACCTATTGGATGCACAAGATTTGTTAGAAACCCTAATTGGACAAGAATAAGCCTAGGGAGGACGAAAATGACCTAAATGTTAATCCAATGACACAAATGAACTTATTGGATGCACAAGATTGGTTAAAAACCCTAATTGGACAAGAATAAGCCTAGGGAGGACGAAAATGACCTAAATGTTCATCCAATGACACAAACACACCTATTGGATGCACATGATTGGTTAAAAAACCCTTATTGGACAAGAATAAGCCTAGGGAGGACGAAATGACCTAAATGTTAATCCGATGAAACAAATGAACTTATTGGATGCACAAGATTGGTTAAAAACCCTAATTGGACAAGAATAAGCCTAGGGAGGACAAAAATGACCTAAATGTTCATCCAATGACACAAATGAACTTATTGGATGCACATGATTGGTTAAAAACCCTAATTGGACAAGAATAAGCCTAGGGTGGACGAAAATGACCTAATTGTTCATCCAATGACAGAAATGAACTTATTGGATGCACATGATTGGTTAAAAACCCTAATTGGACAAGAATAAGCCTATGGAGGAAGAAAATAACCTAAATATTCATCTAATGACACAAATGAACTTATTGGATGCACAAGATTGGTTAGAAACCCTAATTGGACAAGAATAAGCCTAGGGAGGACGAAAATGACCTAAATGTTCATCCAATGACACAAACACACCTATTGGATTCACAAGATTGATTAGAAACCCTAATTGGACAAGAATAAGCCTAGGGAGGACGAAAATGACCTAAATGTTCATCCAATGACACAAATGAACTTATTGGATGCACAAGATTGGTTAGAAACCCTAATTGGAAAAGAATAAGTCTAGGGAGGACGAAAATGACCTAAATGTTCATCCAATGACACAAACACACCTATTGGATGCACAAGATTTGTTAGAAACTCTAATTGGACAAGAATAAGCCTAGGGAGGACGAAAATGACCTAAATGTTAATCCAATGACACAAATGAACTTATTGGATGCACAAGATTGGTTAAAAACCCTAATTGGACAAGAATAAGCCTAGGGAGGACGAAAATGACCTAAATGTTCATCCAATGACACAAACACACCTATTGGAAGCACAAGATTGGTTAGATATCCTAATTGAACAAGAATAAGCCTTAGGAGGACGAAAATGACCTAAATGTTCATCCAATGACACAAATGAACTTATTGGATGCACAAGATTGGTTAAAAACCCTAATTGGACAAGAATAAGCCTAGGGAGGACGAAAATGACCTAAATGTTCATCCAATGACACAAACACACCTATTGGATGCACAAGATTGGTTAGAAACCCTAATTGGACAAGAATAAGATAAGGGAGGACGAAAATGACC
Organism: Cicer pinnatifidum; assembly: GCA_037974775.1. NCBI lineage: Eukaryota > Viridiplantae > Streptophyta > Magnoliopsida > Fabales > Fabaceae > Cicer > Cicer pinnatifidum. The sequence continues at coordinate 63,652 of JBBPBR010000489.1, read as the reverse complement.
TAAATGTTAATCCAATGACACAAATGAACTTATTGGATGCACAAGATTGGATAAAAACCCTAATTGGACAAGAATAAGCCTAGGGAGGACGAAAATAACCTAAATGTTCATCAAATGACTAAACACACCTATTGGATGCACAAGATTGGTTAGAAACCCTAATTGGACAAGAATAAGCCTAGGGAGGACGAAAATGACCTAATGTTCACCCAATGACACAAATGAACTTATTGGATGCACAAGATTGGTTAAAAACCCTAATTGGACAAGAATAAGCCTAGGGAGGACGAAAATGACCTAAATGTTCATCCAATGACACAAACACACCTATTGGATGCACAAGGTTGGTTAGAAACACTAATTGCACAAGAATAAGCCTAGGGAGGACGAAAATGACCTAAATGTTAATCCAATGACACAAATGAACTTATTGGATGCACAAGATTGGTTAAAAACCCTAATTGGACAAGAATAAGCCTAGGGAGGACGAAAATGACCTAAATGTTCATCCAATGACACAAATGAACTTATTGGATGCACAAGATTGGTTAAAAACCCTAATTGGACAAGAATAAGCCTAGGGAGGACGAAAATGACCTAAATGTTCATCCAATGATACAAACACACCTATTGGATGCACAAGATTGGTTAGAAACCCTAATTGGACAAGAATAAGCCTAGGAAGGACGAAAATGAGCTAAATGTTCATCCAATGACACAAACACACCTATTTGATGCACAAGATTGGTTAGAAATCCTAATTGGACAAGAATAAGCCTAGGAAGGACGAAAATGACCTAAATGTTAATCCAATGACACAAATGAACTTATTGGATGCACAAGATTGGTTAAAAACCCTAATTGGACAAGAATAAGCCTAGGGAGGACGAAAATGACCTAAATGTTCATCCAATGACACAAATGAACTTATTGGATGCACAAGATTGGTTAAAAACCCTAATTGGACAAGAATAAGCCTAGGGAGGACGAAAATGACCTAAATGTTCGTCCAATGACACAAACACACCTATTGGATGCACAAGATTGCATGAAAACCTTAATTGGACAAGAATAAGCCTAGGGAGGACGAAAATGACCTAAATGTACATTCAATGATACAAATGAACTTATTACATGCACAAGATTGGTTAAAAACCCTAATTGGACAAGAATAAGCATAGGGAGGACGAAAATGACCTAAATGTTCATCCAATGACACAAATGAACTTATTGGATGCACAAGATTGGTTAAAAACCCTAATTGGACAAGAATAAGACTAGGGAGGACTAAAATGATCTAAATGTTCATCCAATGACACAAACACACCTATTGGATTCACAAGATTGGTTATAAACTCTAATTGGACTAGAATAAGTCTAGGAAGGATGAAAATGACCTAAATATTCATCCAATGACACAAATGAACTTATTGGATGCACAAGATTGCTTAAAAATCCTAATTGGACAAGAATAAGCCTAGGGAGGACGAAAATGACCTAAATGTTCATCCAATGACACAAACACAGCTATTGGATGCACAAGATTGGTTAAAAACCCTAATTGCACAAGAATAAGCCTAGGGAGGACGAAAATGACCTAAATGTTCATCCAATGACACAAATGAACTTATTGGATGCACAAGATTGGTTAAAAACCCTAATTGGACAAGAATAAGACTAGGGAGGACGAAAATAACCTAAATGTTCATCCAATGACACAAACACACCTATTGGATTCACAAGATTGGTTAGAAACCCTAATTGGACAAGAATAAGCCTAGGGAGGACGAAAATGACCTAAATGTTAATCCAATGACACAAATGAACTTATTGGATGCACAAGATTGGTTAAAAACCCTAATTGGACAAGAATAAGCCTAGGGAGGACGAAAATGACCTAAATGTTCATCCAATGACACAAACACACCTATTGGATGCACAAGATTGGTTAAAAAACCCTTATTGGACAAGAATAAGCCTAGGGAGGACGAAATGACCTAAATGTTAATCCGATGAAACAAATGAACTTATTGGATGCACAAGATTGGTTAAAAACCCTAATTGGACAAGAATAAGCTTAGGGACGACGAAAATGACCTAAATGTTCATCCAATGACACAAATGAACTTATTGGATGCACAAGATTGGTTAAAAACCCTAATTGGACAAGCATAAGCCTAGGGAGGACGAAAATGACCTAAATGTTAATCCAATGACACAAACACACCTATTGGATGCCCAAGATTGGTTAGAAACCCTTATTGGACAAGAATAAGCCTAGGGAGGACGAAAATGACCTAAATGTTAATCCAATGACACAAATGAACTTATTGGATGCACAAGATTGGTTAAAAACCCTAATTGGACAAGAATAAGCCTAGGGAGGACGAAAATGACCTAAATGTTCATCCAATGACACAAACATACCTGTTGGATGCACAAGATTGGTTAAAAACCCTAATTGGACAAGAATAAGCCTAGGGAGGACGAAAATGACCTAAATGTTCATCCAATGACACAAACACACCTATTGGATGCACAAGATTGGTTAGAAACCCTAATTGCACAAGCATAAGCCTAGGGTGGACGAAAATGACCTAAATGTTAATCCAATGACACAAATAAACTTATTGGATGCACAAGATTGGTTAAAAACCCTAATTGGACAAGAATAAGCCTAGAGAGGACGAAAATAACCTAAATGTTCATCAAATGACTAAACACACCTATTGGATGCACAAGATTGGTTAGAAACCCTAATTGGACAAGAATAAGCCTAGGGAGGACGAAAATGACCTAAGTGTTCATCCAATGACACAAATGAACTTATTGGATGCACAAGATTGGTTAAAAACCCTAATTGGACAAGAATAAGCCTAGGGAGGACGAAAATGACCTAAATGTTCATCCAATGACACAAACACACCTATTGGATGCACAAGATTGGTTAAAAACCCTAATTGGATAAGAATAAGCATATGGAGGACGAAAAGGACCTAAATGTTCATCCAATGACACAAATGAACTTATTGGATGCACAAGATTGGTTAAAAACCCTAATTGGACAAGAATAAGCCTAGGGAGGACGAAAATGACCTAAATGTTCATCCAATGACACAAACACACCTATTGGATGCACAAGATTGTATAAAAACCCTAATTCGACAAGAATAAGACTAGGGAGGACGAAAATGACCTAAATGTTTCTCCAATGACACAAACACACCTATTGGATGCACAGGATTGCATAAAAACCCTAATTGGACAAGAATAAGCCTAGGGTGGACGAAAATGACCTAAATGTTCGTCCAATTACACAAACACACCTATAGGATGCACAAGATTGGTTAAAAACCCTAATTGGACAAGAACAAGCCTAGGGAGGACGAAAATAACCTAAATGTTCATCCAATGACACAAACACACATATTGGATGCACAAGATTGCTTAAAACCCTAATTGGACAAGAATAAGACTAGGGATGACGAAAATGACCTAAATGTTCATCCAATGACACAAATGAACTTACTGGATGCACAAGATTGGTTAAAAACCCTAATTGGACAAGAATAAGACTAGGGAGGACGAAAATGACCTAAATGTTCATCCAATGACACAAATGAACTTATTGGATGCACAAGATTGGTTAAAAACCCTAATTGGACAAGAATAAGCCTAGGGAGGACGAAAATGACCTAAATGTTCATCCAATGACACAAACACACCTATTGGATGCACAAGATTGCATAAAAACCCTAATTGGATAAGAATAAAACTAGGGAGGACGAAAATGACCTAAATGTTCCTCCAATGACACAAACACACCTATTGGATGCACAAGATTGCATAAAAACCCTAATTCGACAACAATAAGACTAGGGAGGACGAAAATGACCTAAATGTTCATCCAATGACACAAATGAACTTATTGGATGCACAAGATTGGTTAAAAACCCTAATTGGACAAGAATAAGCCTAGGGAGGACGAAAATGACCTAAATGTTCATCCAATGACACAAATGAACTTATTGGATGCACAAGATTGGTTAAAAACCCTAATTGGACAAGAATAAGCCTAGGGAGGACGAAAATGACTGAAATGTTCATCCAATGACACAAATTAACTTATTGGATGCACAAGATTGGTTAAAAACCCTAATTGGACAAGAATAAGCCTAGGGAGGACGAAAATGACCTAAATGTTCATCCAATGACACAAATGAACTTATTGGATGCACAAGATTGGTTAAAAACCCTAATTGGACAAGAATAAGCCTAGGGAGGACGAAAATGACCTAAATGTTCATCCAACGACACAATTGAACTTATTGGATGCACAAGATTGGTTAAAAACCCTAATTGGACAAGAATAAGCCTAGGGAGGACGAAAATGACCTAAATGTTCATCCAATGACACAAACAAACCTATTGGATGCACAAGATTGGTTAAAAACCCTAATTGGACAAGAATAAGACTAGGGAGGACGAAAATGACCTAAATGTTCATCCAATGACACAAGCACACCTATTGGATGCACAAGATTGGTTAGAAACCCTAATTGGACAAGAATAAGCCTAGGAAGGACTAAAATGACCTAAATGTTAATCCAATGACACAAATGAACTTATTGGATGCACAAGATTGGTTAAAAACCCTAATTGGACAAGAATAAGCCTAGGGAGGACGAAAATGACCTAAATGTTCATCCAATGACACAAACACACCTATTGGATGCACAAGATTGGTTAGAAACCCAAATTGGACAAGAATAAACCTAGGGAGGACGAAAATGACCTAAATGTTAATCCAATGACACAAATGAACTTATTGGATGCACAAGATTGGTTAAAAACCCTAATTGGACAAGAATAAGCCTAGGGAGGACGAAAATGACCTAAATGTTCATCCAATGACACAAATGAACTTATTGGATGCACAAGATTTGTTAGAAACCCAAATTGGACAAGAATAAGCCTTGGGAGGACGAAAATGACCTAAATGTTCATCCAATGACACAAATGAACTTATTGGATGCATAAGATTGGTTAAGAACCCTAATTGGACAAGAATAAGCCTAGGGAGGACGAAAATGACCTAAATGTTAATCCAATGACACAAATGAACTTATTGGATGCACAAGATTGGTTAAAAACCCTAATTGGACAAGAATAAGCCTAGGGAGGACGAAAATGACCTAAATGTTCATCCAATGACACAAACACACATATTGGATACACAAGATTGTTTAGAAACCCTAATTGGACAAGAATAAGCCTAGGGAGGACGAAAATGACCTAAATGTTCATCCAATGACACAAACACACCTATTGGATGCACAAGATTGGTTAAAAACCCTAATTGGACAAGAATAAGCCTAGGGAGGACGAAAATGACCTAAATGTTCATCCAATGACACAAACACACCTATTTGATGCACACGATTGATTAGAAACCCTAATTTGACAAGAATAAGCCTAGGGAGGACGAAAATGACCTAACTATTCATCCAATGACACAAATGAACTTATTGGATGCACAAGATTGTTTAAAAACCCTAATTGGAAAAGAATAAGCCTAGAGAGAACGAAAATGACCTAAATGTTCATCCAATGACACAAACACACCTATTGGATGCACAAGATTGGTTAGAAACCCTAATTGGACAAGAATAAGCCTAGGGAGGACGAAAATAACCTAAATGTAAATCCAATGACACAAATGAACTTATTGGATGCACAAGATTTGTTAAAAACCCTAATTGGACAAGAATAAGCCTAGAGAGAACGAAAATAACCTAAATGTTCATCAAATGACTAAACACACCTATTGGATGCACAAGATTTGTTAGAAACCCTAATTGGACAAGAATAAGCCTAGGGAGGACGAAAATGACCTAAATGTTCACCCAATGACACAAATGAACTTATTGGATGCACAAGATTGGTTAAAAACCCTAATTGGACAAGAATAAGCCTAGGGAGGACGAAAATGACCTAAATGTTCATCCAATGACACAAACACACCTATTGGATGCACAAGATTGGTTAAAAACCCTAATTGGACAAGAATAAGCATAGGGAGGACGAAAATGACCTAAATGTTCATCCAATGACACAAATGAACTTATTGGATGCACAAGATTGGTTAAAAACCCTAATTGGACAAGAATAAGACTAGGGAGGACTAAAATGATCTAAATGTTCATCCAATGACACAAACACACCTATTGGATTCACAAGATTGGTTATAAACTCTAATTGGACTAGAATAAGTCTAGGAAGGATGAAAATGACCTAAATATTCATCCAATGACACAAATGAACTTATTGGATGCACAAGATTGCTTAAAAATCCTAATTGGACAAGAATAAGCCTAGGGAGGACGAAAATGACCTAAATGTTCATCCAATGACACAAACACAGCTATTGGATGCACAAGATTGGTTAAAAACCCTAATTGCACAAGAATAAGCCTAGGGAGGACGAAAATGACCTAAATGTTCATCCAATGACACAAATGAACTTATTGGATGCACAAGATTGGTTAAAAACCCTAATTGGACAAGAATAAGACTAGGGAGGACGAAAATAACCTAAATGTTCATCCAATGACACAAACACACCTATTGGATTCACAAGATTGGTTAGAAACCCTAATTGGACAAGAATAAGCCTAGGGAGGACGAAAATGACCTAAATGTTAATCCAATGACACAAATGAACTTATTGGATGCACAAGATTGGTTAAAAACCCTAATTGGACAAGAATAAGCCTAGGGAGGACGAAAATGACCTAAATGTTCATCCAATGACACAAACACACCTATTGGATGCACAAGATTGGTTAAAAAACCCTTATTGGACAAGAATAAGCCTAGGGAGGACGAAATGACCTAAATGTTCATCCAATGACACAAACACACCTATTGGATACACAAGATTTGTTAGAAACCCTAATTGGACAAGAATAAGCCTAGGGAGGACGAAAATGACCTTAATGTTCATCCAATGACACAAATGAAATTATTGGATGCACAAGATTGGTTAAAAACCCTAATTGGACAAGAATAAGCCTAGGAAGGACGAAAATGACCTAAATGTTAATCCAATGACACAAACACACTTATTGGATGCACAAGATTGGTTAGAAACCCTAATTGGACAAGAATAAGCCTAGGGAGGACGAAAATGACCTAAATGTTAATCCAATGACACAAATGAACTTATTGGATGCACAAGATTGGTTAAAAACCCTAATTGGACAAGAATAAGCCTAGGGAGGACGAAAATGACCTAAATGTTCATCCAATGACACAAACACACCTATTGGATGCACAAGATTGGTTAAAATCCCTAATTGGACAAGAATAAGCCTAGGGAGGACGAAAATGACCTAAATGTTCATCCAATGACACAAATGAACTTATTGGATGCACAAGATTGGTTAAAAATCCTAATTGGACAAGAATAAGCCTAGGGAAACGAAAATGACCTAAATGTTCATCCAAAGACACAAACACACCTATTGGATGCACAAGATTGGTTAGAAACCCTAATTGGACAAAAATAAGCCTAGGGAGGACGAAAATGACCTAAATGTTCATCCAATGACACAAACACACCTATTGGATGCACAAGATTGGTTAAAAACCCTAATTGGACAAGAATAAGCCTAGGGTGGACGAAAATGACCTAAATGTTTATCCAATGACACAAATGAACTTATTGCATGCACAAGATTGGTTAAAAACCCTAATTGGATAAGCATAAGCCAAGGGAGGACGAAAATGACCTAAATGTTCATCCAATGACACAAACACACCTATTGGATGCACAAGATTGGTTAAAAACCCTAATTGGACAAGAATAAGCCTAGGGAGGACGAAAATGACCTAAATGTTCATCCAATGACACAAATACAACTATTGGATGCACAGGATTGGTTAGAAACCCTAATTGGACAAGAATAAGCCTAGGGAGGACGAAAATGACCTAAATGTTCATCCAATGACACAAACACACCTATTGGATGCACAAGATTGGTTAAAAACCCTAATTGGACAAGAATAAGCCTAGGGTGGACGAAAATGACCTAAATGTTCATCCAATGACACAAATGAACTTATTGGATGCACAAGATTGGTTAAAAACCCTAATTGGATAAGCATAAGCCAAGGGAGGACGAAAATGACCTAAATGTTCATCCAATGACACAAACACACCTATTGGATGCACAAGATTGGTTAAAAACCCTAATTGGACAAGAATAAGCCTAAGGAGGACGAAAATGACCTAAATGTTCATCCAATGACACAAATACACCTATTGGATGCACAAGATTGGTTAGAAACCCTAATTGGACAAGAATAAGCCTAGGGAGGACGAAAATGACCTAAATGTTCATCCAATGACACAAACACACCTATTGGATGCACAAGATTGGTTAAAAACCCTAATTGGACAAGAATAAGCCTAGGGTGGACGAAAATGACCTAAACGTTTATCCAATGACACAAATGAACTTATTGGATGCACAAGATTGGTTAAAAACCCTAATTGGACAAGAATAAGCCTACGGAGGACGAAAATGACCTAAATGTTCATCCAATGACACAAACACACCTATTGGATGCACAAGATTGGTTAAAAACCCTAATTGGACAAGAATAAGCCTAGGAAGGACGAAAATGACCTAAATGTTCATCCAATGACACAAATGAACTTATTGGATGCACAAGATTGGTTAAAAACCCTAATTGGACAAGAATAAGATTAGGGAGGACGAAAATGACCTAAATGTTCATCCAATGACACAAATGAACTTATTGGATGCACAAGATTGCTTAAAAACCCTAATTGGACAAGAATAAGCCTAGGGAGGACGAAAATGACCTAAATGTTCATCCAATGACACAAATACACCTATTGGATGCTCAAGATTGGTTAGAAACCCTAATTGGACAAGAATAAGCCTAGGGAGGACGAAAATGACCTAAATGTTCATCCAATGACACAAACACACCTATTGGATGCACAAGATTGGTTAAAAACCCTAATTGGACAAGAATAAGCCTCGGGTGGACGAAAATGACCTAAATGTATATCCAATGACACAAATGAACTTATTGGATGCACAAGATTGGTTAAAAACCCTAATTGGACAGGAATAAGCCTAGGGAGGACGAAAATGACCTAAATGTTCATCCAATGACACAAACACACCTATTGGATGCACAAGATTGGTTAAAATCCCTAATTGGACAAGAATAAGCCTAGGGAGGACGAAAATGACCTAAATGTTCATCCAATGACACAAATGAACTTATTGGATGCACAAGATATGTTAAAAACCCTAATTGGACAAGAATAAGCCTAGGGAGGACGAAAACGACCTAAATGTTCATCCAATGACACAAATGAACTTATTGGATGCACAAGATGGCTTAAAAACCCTAATTGGACAAGAATAAGCCTAGGGTGGACGAAAATGACCTAAATGTATATCCAATGACACAAATGAACTTATTGGATGCACAAGATTGGTTAAAAACCCTAATTGGACAAGAATAAGCCTAGGGAGGACGAAAATGACCTAAATGTTCATCCAATGACACAAACACACCTATTGGATGCACAAGATTGGTTAAAATCCCTAATTGGACAAGAATAAGCCTAGGGAGGACGAAAATGACCTAAATGTTCATCCAATGACACAAATGAACTTATTGGATGCACAAGATTGGTTAAAAACCCTAATTGGACAAGAATAAGCCTAGGGTGGACGAAAATGACCTAATTGTTCATCCAATGACACAAATGAACTTATTGGATGCACATGATTGGTTTAAAACCCTAATTGGACAAGAATAAGCCTAGGGAAGATGAAAATGACCTAAATGTTAATCCAATGACACAAATGAACTTATTGGATGCACAAAATTGCTTAAAACCCTAATTGGACAAGAATAAGCCTAGGAAAGACGAAAATGACCTAAATGTTCATCCAATGACACAAACACACCTATTGGATGCACAAGATTGGTTAGAAACCCTAATTGGACCAGAATAAGCCTAGGGAGGATGAAAATGACCTAAATGTTCATCCAATGACACAAACACACCTATTGGATGCACAAGATTGGTTAGAAACCCTAATTGGAAAAGAATAAGCCTAAGGAGGACGAAAATGACCTAAATGTTCATCCAATGACACAAACATACCTATTGGATGCACAAGATTGGTTAGAAACCCTAATTGGACAAGAATAAGCCTAGGGAGGACGAAAATGACCTAAATGTTAATCCAATGACACAAATGAACTTATTGGATGCACAAGATTGGTTAAAAACCCTAATTGGACAAGAATAAGCCTAGGGAGGACGAAAATGACCTAAATGTTCATCCAATGACACAAATGAACTTATTGGATGCACAAGATTGGTTAAAAACCCTAATTGGACAAGAATAAGCCTAGGGAGGACGAAAATGACCTAAATGTTAATCCAATGACACAAACACACCTATTGGATGCCCAAGATAGGTTAGAAACCCTAATTGGACAAGAATAAGCGTAGGGAGGACAAAAATGACCTAAATGTCCATCCAATGACACAAATGAACTTATTGGATGCACAAGATTGGTTAAAAACCCTAATTGGACAAGAATAAGCCTAGGGAGGACGAAAATGACCTAAATGTTCGTCCAATGCCACAAATGAACTTATTGGATGCACAAGATTGGTTAAAAACCCTAATTGGACAAGAATAAGCCTAGGGAGGACGAAAATGACCTAAATGTTAATCCAATGACACAAATGAACTTATTGGATGCACAAGATTGGTTAGAAACCCTAATTGGACAAGAATAAGCCTTGGGAGGACGAAAATGACATAAATGTTCATCCAATGACACAAACACACCTATTGGATGCAAAAGATTGGTTAGAAACCCTAATTGGACAAGAATAAGACTAGGGAGGACGAAAATGACCTAAATGTTCATCCAATGACACAAACACACCTATTGGATGCACAAGATTGGTTAGAAACCCTAATTGGACAAGAATAAGCCTACGAAGGACGAAAATGACCTAAATGTTAATCCAATGACACAAATGAACTTATTGGATGCACAAGATTGGTTAAAAACCCTAATTGGACAAGAATAAGCCTAGGGAGGACGAAAATGACCTAAATGTTCATCCAATGACACAAATGAACTTATTGGATGCACAAGATTGGTTAAAAACCCTAATTGGACAAGAATAAGCCTAGGGAGGACGAAAATGACCTAATTGTTAATCCAATGACACAAACAAACCTATTGGATGCCCAAGATTGGTTACAAACCATAATTGGTCAAGAATAAGCCTATGGAGGACGAAAATGACCTAAATGTTAATCCAATGACACAAATGAACTTATTGGATGCACAAGATTGGTTAAAAACCCTAATTGGACACGAATAAGCCTAGGGAGGACAAAAATGACCTAAATGTTCATCCAATGACACAAACACACCTATTGGATGCACAAGATTGGTTAGAAACCCTAATTGGACAAGAATAAGCCTAGGGAGGACGAAAATGACATAAATGTTAATCCAATGACACAAATGAACTTATTGGATGCACAAGATTGGTTAAAAACCCTAATTGGACAAGAATAAGCCTAGGGAGGACGAAAATAACCTAAATGTTCATCAAATGACTAAACACACCAATTGGATGCACAAGATTGGTTAGAAACCCTAATTGGACAAGAATAAGCCTAGGGAGGACGAAAATGACCTAAATGTTAATCCAATGACACAAATGAACTTATTGGATGCACAAGATTGGTTAAAAACCCTAATTGGACAAGAATAAGCCTAGGGAGGACGAAAATGACCTAAATTTTCATCCAATGACACAAACACACCTATTGGATGCACAAGATTGGTTAAAATCCCTAATTGGACAAGAATAAGCCTAGGGAGGACGAAAATGACCTAAATGTTCATCCAATGACACAAATGAACTTATTGGATGCACAAGATTGGTTAAAAACCCTAATTGGACAAGAATAAGCCTAGGGAGGACGAAAATGACCTAAATGTTCGTCCAATGACACAAACACACCTAATGGATGTACAAGATTGCATAAAAACCCGAATTGGACAAGAATAAGACTAGGGAGGACGAAAAATGACCTAAATGTTCCTCCAATGACACAAATGAACTTATTGGATGCACAAGGTTGGTTAAAAACCCTAACTGGACAAGAATAAGCCTAGGGAGGACGAAAATGACCTAAATGTTCATCCAATGACACAAATGAACTTATTGGATGCACAAGATTGGTTAAAAACCCTAATTGGACAAGAATAAGCCTAGGGAGGACGAAAATGACCTAAATGTTCATCCAATGACACAAATGAACTTATTGGATGCACAAGATTGGTTAAAAACCCTAATTAGACAAGAATAAGCCTAGGGAGGACGAAAATGACCTAAATGTTCGTCCAACGACACAAACACACCTATTGGATACACAAGATTGCATAAAAACCCTAATTGGACAAGAATAAGCCTAGGGAGGACGAAAATGACCTAAATGTTCATCCAATGACACAAATGAACTTATTGGATGCACAAGATTGGTTAAAAACCCTAATTGGACAAGAATAAGCCAAGGGAGGACGAAAATGACCTAAATTTTCATCCAATGACACAAATGAACTTATTGGATGCACAAGATTGGTTGAAAACCCTAATTGGACAAGAATAAGCCTAGGGAGGACGAAAATGACCTAAATGTTCATCCAATGACACAAATGAACTTATTGGATGCACAAGATTTGTTAAAAACCCTAATTGGACAAGAATAAGCCTAGGGAGGACGAAAATGACCTAAATGTTCATCCAATGACACAAACACACCTATTGGATGCACAAGATTGGTTAAAATCCCTAATTGGACAAGAATAAGCCTAGGGAGGACGAAAATGACCTAAATGTTCATCCAATGAAACAAATGAACTTATTGGATGCACAAGATGGCTTAAAAACCCTAATTGGACAAGAATAAGCCTAGGGAGGACGAAAATGACCTAAATGTTCATCCAATGACACAAATACACCTATTGGATGCACAAGATTGGTTAAAAACCCTAATTGGACAAGAATAAGCCTAGGGAAGACGAAAGTGACCTAAATGTTCATCCAATGACACAAATGAACTTATTGGATGCACAAGATTGCTTAAAAACCCTAATTGGACAAGAATAAGCCTAGGGAGGACGAAAATGACCTAAATGTCCATCCAATGACACAAATACACCTATTGGATGCACAAGATTGGTTAAAAACCATAATTGGACAAGAATATGCCTATGGAGGACGAAAATGACCTATATGTTTATCCAATGACACAAATGAACTTATTGGATGCACAAGATTGCTTAAAAACCCTAATTGGACAAGAATAAGCCTAGGGAGGACGAAAATGACCTAAATGTCCATCCAATGACACAAATACACCTATTGGATGCACAAGATTCGTTAGAAACCCTAATTGGACAAGAATAAGCCTAGGGAGGACGAAACTGACCTAAATGTTCATCCAATGACACAAACAGACCTATTGGATGCACAAGATTGGTTAAAAACACTAATTGGACAAGAATAAGCCTAGGGAGGACGAAAATGACCTAAATGTTCATCCAATGACACAAATGAACTTATTGGATGCACAAGATTGGTTAAAAACCCTAATTGGACAAGAATAAGCCTAGGGAGGACGAAAATGACCTAAATGTTCATCCAATGACACAAATGAACTTATTGGATGCACAAGATTGCTTAAAAACCCTAATTGGACAAGAATAAGCCTAGGGAGGACGAAAATGACCTAAATGTTCATCCAATGACACAAATGAACTTATTGGATGCACAAGATTGCTTAAAAACCCTAATTAGCCAAGAATAAGCATAGGGAGGACGAAAATGACCTAAATGTTCATCAAATGACACAAATACACCTATTGGATGCACAAGATTGGTTAGAAACCCTAATTGGACAAGAATAAGCCTAGGGAGGACGAAGATGACCTAAATGTTCATCCAATGACACAAACACACCTATTGGATGCACAAGATTGGTTAAAAACCCTAATTGGACAAGAATAAGCCTAGGGTGGACGAAAATGACCTAAATGTTTATCCAATGACACAAATGAACTTATTGGATGCACAAGATTGGTTAAAAACCCTAATTGGACAAGAGTAAGCCTAGGGAGGACGAAAATGACCTAAATGTTCATCCAATGACACAAACACACCTATTGGATGCACAAGATTGGTTAGAAACCCTAATTGGACAAGAATAAGCCTAGGGAGGACGAAAATGACCTAAATGTTCATCCAATGACACAAACACACCTATTGGATGCACAAGATTGGTTAAAAACCCTAATTGGACAAGAATAAGCCTAGGGAGGACGAAAATAACCTAAATTTTCATCCAATGACACAAATACACCTATTGGATACACAAGATTGGTTAGAAACCCTAATTGGACAAGAATAAGCCTAGGGAGGACGAAACTCACCTAAATGTTCATCCAATGACACAAACACACCTATTGGATGCACAAGATTGGTTAGAAACCCTAATTGGACAAGAATAAGCCTAGGGAGGACGAAAATGACCTAAATGTTCATCCAATGACACAAACACACCTATTGGATGCACAAGATTGGTTAAAAACCCTAATTGGACAAGAATAAGCCTAGGGAGGACGAAAATGACCTAAATGTTAATCCAATGACACAACTGAATTTATTGGATGCACAAGATTGGTTAAAAACCCTAATTGGACAAGAATAAGCCTAGGGAGGACGAAAATGACCTAAATGTTCATCCATTGACACAAACACACCTATTGGATGCACAAGATTGGTTAAAAACCCTAATTGGACAAGAATAAGCATAAGGAGGACGAAAATGACCTAAATATTCATCCAATGACACAAATGAACTTATTGGATGCACAAGATTGGTTAGAAACCCTAATTGGACAAGAATAAGCCTAGGGAGGACGAAAATGACCTAAATGTTCATCCAATGACACAAACACACCTATTGGATGCACAAGATTGGTTAAAAACCCTAATTGGACAAGAATAAGCCTAGGAAGGACGAAAATGACCTAAATGTTCATCCAATGACACAATCGAACTTATTGGATGCACAAGATTGGTTAAAAACCCTAATTGGACAAGAATAAGCCTAGGGAGGACGAAAATGACCTAAATGTTCATCCAATGACACAAACACACCTATTGGATGCACAAGATTGGTTAACAACCCTAATTGGACAAGAATAAGCCTAGGGAGGACGAAAATGACCTAAATGTTCATCCAATGACACAAATGAACTTATTGGATGCACAAGATTGGTTAAAAACCCTAATTGGACAAGAATAAGCCTAGGGAGGACGAAAATGACCTAAATGTTCATCCAATGACACAAACACACCTATTGGATGCACAAGATTGGTTAAAAATCCTAATTGGACAAGAATAAGCCTAGGGAGGACGAAAATGACCTAAATGTTCATCCAATGACACAAACACACCTATTGGATGCACAAGATTGGTTAGAAACCCTAATTGGACAATAATAAGCCTAGGGAGGACGAAAATGACCTAACTATTCATCCAATGACACAAATGAACTTATTGGATGCACAAGATTGCTTAAAACCCTAATTGGACAAGAATAAGACTAGGGAGGACGAAAATGACCTAAATGTTCATCCAATGACACAAACACACCTAATGGATGCACAAGATTGGTTAGAAACCCTAATTGGACAAGAATAAGCCTTCGGATGACGAAAATGACCTAAATGTTCATCCAATGACACAAATGAACTTATTGGATGCACAAGATTGGTTAAAAACCCTAATTGGACAAGAATAAGCCTAGGATGGACGAAAATGACCTAAATGTTCATCCAATGACACAAACACACCTATTGGATGCACAAGATTGGTTAGAAACCCTAATTGGACAAGAATAAGCCTAGGGAGGACGAAAATGACCTAAATGATAATCCAATGACACAAATGAACTTATAGGATGCATAAGATTGGTTAAAAACCCTAATTGGACAAGAATAAGCCTAGGGAGGACGAAATTGACCTAAATGTTCATCCAATGACACAAACACACCTATTGGATGCACAAGATTGGTTAAAATCCCTAATTGGACAAGAATAAGCCTAGGGAGGAAGAAAATGACCTAAATGTTCATCCAATGACACAAATGAACTCATTGGATGCACAAGATTAGTTAAAAACCCTAATTGGACAAGAATAAGCCTAGGGAGGACGAAAATGACCTAAATGTTCATCCAATGACACAAACACACCTATTGGATGCACAAGATTGGTTAAAATCCCTAATTGGACAAGAATAAGACTAGGGAGGACGAAAATGACCTAAATGTTCATCCAATGACACAAATGAACTTATTGGATGCACAAGATTGGTTAAAAACCCTAATTGGACAAGAATAAGCCTAGGGTGGACGAAAATGACCTAATTGTTCATCCAATGACAGAAATGAACTTATTGGATGCACATGATTGGTTAAAAACCCTAATTCGACAAGAATAAGCCTATGGTGGATGAAAATGACCTAAATATTCATCCAATGACACAAATGAACTTATTGGATGCACAAGATTGGTTAGAAACCCTAATTGGACAAGAATAAGCCTAGGGAGGACGAAAATGACCTAAATGTTCATCCAATGACACAAACACACCTATTGGATTCACAAGATTGATTAGAAACCCTAATTGGACAAGAATAAGCCTAGGGAGGACGAAAATGACCTAAATGTTCATCCAATCACACAAATGAACTTATTGGATGCACAAGATTGGTTAAAAACCCTAATTGGACAAGAATAAGCCTAGGGAGGACGAAATTGACCTAAATGTTAATCCAATGACACAAATGAACTTATTGGATGCACAAGATTGGTTAAAAACCCTAATTGGACAAGAATAAGCCTAGGGAGGACGAAAATGACCTAAATGTTAATCCAATGACACAAATGAACTTATTGGATGCACAAGATTCGTTAGAAACCCTAATTGGAAAAGAATAAGCCTAGGGAGGATGAAAATGACCTAAATGTTCATCCAATGACACAAACACACCTATTGGATGCACAAGATTTGTTAGAAACCCTAATTGGACAAGAATAAGCCTAGGGAGGACGAAAATGACCTTAATGTTCATCCAATGACACAAATGAATTTATTGGATGCACAAGATAGGTTAAAAAACCTAATTGGACAAGAATAAGCCTAGGAAGGACGAAAATGACCTAAATGTTAATCCAATGACACAAACACACCTATTGGATGCACAAGATTGGTTAAAATCCCTAATTGGACAAGAATAAGCCTAGGGAGGACGAAAATGACCTAAATGTTCATCCAATGACACAAACACACCAATTGGATGCACAAGAATGGTTAAAATCCCTAATTGGACAAGAATAAGCCTAGGGAGGACGAAAATGACCTAAATGTTCATCCAATGACACAAATGAACTTATTGGATGCACAAGATTGGTTAAAAACCCTAATTGGACAAGAATAAGCCTAGGGAGGACGAAAATGACCTAAATGTTCATCCAATGACACAAATGAACTTATTGGATGCACAAGATTGGTTAAAAACCCTAATTGGACAAGAATAAGCCTAGGGAGGACGAAAATGACCTAAATGTTCCTCCTATTACACAAATGAACTTATTGGATGCACAAGATTGGTTAAAAACCCTAATTGGACAAGAATAAGCCTAGGGAGGACGAAAATGACCTAAATGTTCAAACAGTGACACAAACACACCTATTGGATGCACAAGATTGCATAAAATCCCTAATTGGACAAGAATAAGACTAGGGAGGACGAAAATGACCTAAATGTTCCTCCAATGACACAAACACACCTATTGGATGCACAAGATTGCATAAAAACCCTAATTAGACAAGAATAAGACTAGGGAGGACGAAAATGACCTAAATGTTCATCCAATGACACAAATGAACTTATTGGATCCACAAGATTTGTTAAAAACCCTAATTGGACAAGAATAAGCATATGGAGGACGAAAATGACCTGAATGTTCATCCAATGACACAAACACACATATTGGATGCACAAGATTGCATAAAAACCCTAATTGGACAAGAATAAGACTAGGGAGGACGACAATGAACTAAATGTTCATCGAATGACACAAATGAACTTATTGGATGCACAAGATTGGTTAAAAACCCTAATTGGACAAGAATAAGCATAGGGAGCACGAAAATGACCTAAATGTTCGTCCAATGACACAAACACACATATTGGATGCACAAGATTGCTTAAAACCCTAATTGGACAAGAATAAGACTAGGGAGGACGAAAATGACCTAAATGTTCATCCAATGACACAAATGAATTTATTGGATGCACAAGATTGGTTAAAAACCCTAATTGGACAAGAATAAGCCTAGGGAGGACGAAAATGACCTAAATGTTCATCCAATGACACAAATGAACTTATTGGATGCACAAGATTGGTTAAAAACCCTAATTGGACAAGAATAAGCCTAGGGAGGACGAAAATGACCTAAATGTTCATCCAATGACACAAATGAACTTATTGGATGCACAAGATTGGTTAAAAACCCTAATTGGACAAGAATAAGCCTAGGGAGGACGAAAATGACCTAAATGTTTGTCCAATGACACAAACACACCTATTGGATGCACTAGATTGCATAAAACCCTTATTGGACAAGAATAAGACTAGGGAGGACGAAAATGACCTAAATGTTCGTCCAATGACACAAACACACCTATTGGATGCACAAGATTGCATAAAAACCCTAATTGGACAAGAATAAGCCTAAGGAGGACGAAAATGACCTAAATGTTCGTCCAATGACACAAACACACCTATTGGATGCACAAGATTGCATAAAAACCCTAATTGGACAAGAATAAGCCTAGGGAGGACGAAAATGACCTAAATGTTCATCCAATGACACGAATGAACTTATTGGATGCACAAGATTGGTTAAAAACCCTAATTGGACAAGAATAAGCCTAGGGAGGACGAAAATGACCTAAATGTTCGTCCAATGACACAAACACACCTATTGGATGCACAAGATTGCATAAAAACCCTAATTCGACAAGAATAAGACTAGGGAGGACGAAAATGACCTAAATGTTCCTCCAATGACAGAAAGACACCTATTAGATGCACAAGATTGCATAAAAACCCTAATTGGACAAGAATAAGACTAGGGAGGACGAAAATAACCTAAATGTTCCTCCAATGACACAAACACACCTATTGGATGCACAAGATTGCATAAAAACCTTATTCGACAAGAATAAGACTAGGGAGGACGAAAATGACCTAAATGTTCATCCAATGACACAAATGAACTTATTGGATGCACAAGATTGGTTAAAAACCCTAATTGGACAAGAATAAGCCTAGGGAGGACGAAAATGACCTAAATGTTCGTCCAATGACACAAATGAACTTATTGGATGCACAAGATTGGTTAAAAACCCTAATTGGACAAGAATAAGCCTAGGGAGAACGAAAATTACCTAAATGTTCATCCAATGATACAAATGAACTTATTGGATGCACAAGATTGGTTGAAAACCCTAATTGGACAAGAATAAGCCTAGAGAGGACAAAAATGACCTAAATGTTCATCCAATGACACAAATGAACTTATTGGATGCACAAGATTGGTTAAAAACCCTAATTGGACAAGAATAAGCCTAGGGAGGACGAAAATGACCTAAATGTTCATCCAATGACACAACTGAACTTATTGGATGCACAAGATTGCTTAAAAACCCTAATTGGACAAGAATAAGCCTAGGGAGGACGAAAATGACCTAAATGTTCATCCAATGACACAAACACACCTATTGGATGCACAAGATTGGTTAAAAACCCTAATTGGACAAGAATAAGCATAGGGTGGACGAAAATGACCTAAATGTTCATCCAATGACAAAAATGAACTTATTGGATGCACAAGATTGCTTAAAAACTCTAATTGGACAAGAATAAGCCTATGGAGGACGAAAATGACCTAAATGTTCATCCAATGACACAAATACACCTATTGGATGCACAAGATTGGTTAAAAACCCTAATTGGACAAGAATAAGCCTAGGGAGGACGAAAATGACCTAAATGTTCATCCAATGACACAATTGAACTTATTGGATGCACAAGATTGGTTAAAAACCCTAATGGGACAAGAATAAGCCTAGGGAGGACGAAAATGGCCTAAATGTTCATCCAATGTCACAAACACACCTATTGGATGCACTAGATTGGTTAAAAACCCTAATTGGATAAGAATAAGCATAGGGAGGACGAAAATGACCTAAATGTTCATCCAATGACACAAATGAACTTATTGGATGCACAAGATTGGTTAAAAACCCTAATTGGACAAGAATAAGCCTAGGGAGGACGAAAATGACCTAAATGTTCATCCAATGACACAATTGAACTTATTGGATGCACAAGATTGGTTAAAAACCCTAATTGGACAAGAATAAGCCTAGGGAGGACGAAAATGACCTAAATGTTAATCCAATAACACAAACACACCTATTGGATGCCCAAGATTGGTTAGAAACCATAATTGGACAAGAATAAGCCTAGGGAGGAGGAAAATGACCTAAATGTTAATCCAATGACACAAATGAACTTATTGGATGCACAAGATTGGTTAAAAACCCTAATTGGACAAGAATAAGCCTAGGGAGGACGAAAATTACCTAAATGTTCATCCAATGACACCAACACACCTATTGGATGCACAAGATTGGTTAAAAACCCTAATTGGATAAGAATAAGCATAGGGAGGACGAAAATGACCTAAATGTTCACCCAATGACACAAATGAACTTATTCGATGCACAAGATTGGTTAAAAACCCTAATTGGACAAGAATAAGCCTAGGGAGGACGAAAATGACCTAAATGTTCATCCAATGACACAATTGAACTTATTGGATGCACAAGATTGGTTAAAAACCCTAATTGGACAAGAATAAGCCTAGGGAGGACGAAAATGACCTAAATGTTCATCCAATGACACAATTGAACTTATTGGATGCACAAGATTGGTTAAAAACCCTAATTCGACAAGAATAAGCCTAGGGAGGACGAAGATGACCTAAATGTTAATCCAATGACACAAACACACCTATTGGATGCCCAAGATTGGTTAGAAACCATAATTGGACAAGAATAAGCCTAGGGAGGACGAAAATGACCTAAATGTTAATCCAATGACACAAATGAACTTATTGGATGCACAAGATTGGTTAAAAACCCTAATTGGACAAGAATAAGCCTAGGGAGGACGAAAATGACCTAAATGTTCATCCAATGACACAAACACACCTATTGGATGCACAAGATTGGTTAGAAACCCTAATTGGACAAGAATATGCCTTGGGAGGATGAAAATGACCTAAATATTCATCCAATGACACAAATGAACTTATTGGATGCACAAGATTGCTTAAAACCCTAATTGGACAAGAATAAGACTAGGGAGGACGAAAATGACCTAAATGTTCATCCAATGACACAAACACACCTATTGGATGCACAAGATTGGTTAGAAACCATAATTGGACAAGAATATGCCTAGGGAGGATGAAAATGACCTAAATATTCATCCAATGACACAAATGAACTTATTGGATGCACAAGATTGCTTAAAACCCTAATTGGACAAGAATAAGACTAAAGGACGAAAATGACCTAAATGTTCATCCAATGACACAAACACACCTATTGGATGCACAAGATTGGTTAGAAACTCTAATTGGATAAGAATAAGCCTAGGGAGGACGAAAATGACCTAAATGTTCATCCAATGACACAAATGAACTTATTGGATGCACAAGATTGGTTAAAAACCCTAATTGGACAAGAATAAGCCTAGGGAGGACGAAAATGACCTAAATGTTAATCCAATGACACAAATGAACTTATTGGATGCACAAGATTGGTTAAAAACCCTAATTGGACAAGAATAAGCCTAGGGAGGACGAAAATGACCTAAATGTTAACCCAATGACACAAACACACCTATTGGATGCACAAGATTGGTTAGAAACCCTAATTGGACAAGAATAAGCCTAGGGAGGACGAAAATGATCTAAATGTTCATCCAATGACACAAATGAACTTATTGGATGCACAAGATTTGTTAAAAACCCTAATTGGACAAGAATAAGCCTAGGGAGGACGAAAATGACCTAAATGTTCATCCAATGACACAAATGAACTTATTGGATGCACAAGATTGGTTAAAAACCCTAATTGGACAAGAATAAGCCTAGGGAGGACGAAAATGACCTAAATGTTAATCCAATGACACAAATGAACTTATTGGATGCACAAGATTGGTTAGAAACCTTAATTGGAAAAGAATAAGCCTAGGGAGGACGAAAATGACCTAAATGTTCATCCAATGACACAGACACACCTATTGGATGCACAAGATTTGTTAGAAACCCTAATTGGACAAGAATAAGCCTAGGGAGGACGAAAATGACCTTAATGTTCATCCAATGACACAAATGAACTTATTGGATGCACAAGATTGGTTAAAAACCCTAATTGGACAAGAATAAGCCTAGGAAGGACGAAAATGACCTAAATGTTAATCCAATGACACAAACACACCTATTGGATGCACAAGATTGGTTAGAAACCCTAATTGCACAAGAATAAGCCTAGGGAGGACGAAAATGACCTAAATGTTAATCCAATGACACAAATGAACTTATTGGATGCACAAGATTGGTTAAAAACCCTAATTGGACAAGAATAAGCCTAGGGAGGACGAAAATGACCTAAATGTTCATCCAATGACACATACACACCTATTGCATGCACAAGATTGGTTAAAAAACCCTTATTGGACAAGAATAAGCCTAGGGAGGACGAAATGACCTAAATGTTAATCCGATGAAACAAATGAACTTATTGGATGCACAAGATTGGTTAAAAACCCTAATTGGACTAGAATAAGCCTAGGGTGGACGAAAATGACCTAATTGTTCATCCAATGACACAAATGAACTTGTTGGATGCACATGATTGGTTAAAAACCCTAATTAGACAAGAATAAGCCTGGGGAGGACGAAAATGACCTAAATGTTAATCCAATGACACAAATGAACTTATTGGATGCACAAGATTGCTTAAAAACCCTAATTGGACAAGAATAAGCCTAGGGAGGACGAAAATGACCTAAATGTTCATCCAATGACACAAACACACTTATTGGATGCACAAGATTGGTTAAAATCCCTAATTGGACAAGAATAAGCCTGGGGAGGACGAAAATGACCTAAATGTTCATCCAATGACACAAATGTACTTATTGGATGCACAAGACTGGTTAAAAACTCTAATTGGAAAAGAATAAGCCTAGGGTGGACGAAAATGACCTAAATGTTCATCCAATGACACAAACACACCTATTGGATGCATAAGATTTGTTAGAAACCCTAATTGGACAAGAATAAGCCTAGGGAGGACGAAAATGACCTAAATGTTCATCCAATGACACAAATGAACTTATTGGATGCACAAGATTGGTTAAAAACCCTAATTGGACAACCATAAGCCTAGGGAGGACGAAAATGACCTAAATGTTAATCCAATGACACAAACACACCTATTGGATGCCCAAGATTGGTTAGAAACCCTAATTGGACAAGAATAAGCCTAGGGAGGACAAAAATGACCTAAATGTTAATCCAATGACACAAATGAACTTATTGGATGCACAAGATTGGTTAAAAACCCTAATTGGACAAGAATAAGCCTAGGGAGGACGAAAATGACCTAAATGTTAATCCAATGACACAAACACACCTATTGGATGCACAAGATTGGTTAAAAAACCCTTATTGGACAAGAATAAGCCTAGGGAGGACGAAATGACCTAAATGTTAATCCGATGAAACAAATGAACTTATTGGATGCACAAGATTGGTTAAAAACCCTAATTGGACAAGAATAAGCCTAGGGAGGACGAAAATGACTTAAATGTTCATCCAATGACACAAATGAACTTATTGGATGCACATGATTGGTTAAAAACCCTAATTAGACAAGAATAAGCCTAGGGAGGACGAAAATGACCTAAATGTTAATCCAATGACACAAATGAACTTATTGGATGCACAAGATTGCTTAAAACCCTAATTGGACAAGAATAAGCCTAGGGAGGACGAAAATGACCTAAATGTTCATCCAATGACAAAAACACACCTATTGGATGCACAAGATTGGTTAGAAACCCTAATTGGACAAGAATAAGCCTAGGGAGGACGAAAATGACCTAAATGTTAATCCAATGACACAAATGAACTTATTGGATGCACAAGATTAGTTAAAAACCCTAATTGGACAACAATAAGTCTAGGGAGGACGAAAATGACCTAAATGTTCATCCAATGACACAAACACACCTATTGGATGCACAAGATTGGTTAAAATCCCTAATTGGACAAGAATAAGACTAGGGAGGACGAAAATGACCTAAATGTTCATCCAATGACACAAATGAACTTATTGGATGCACAAGATTGGTTAAAAACCCTAATTGGACTAGAATAAGCCTAGGGTGGACGAAAATGACCTAATTGTTCATCCAATGATAGAAATGAACTTATTGGATGCACATGATTGGTTAAAAACCCTAATTGGACAAGAATAAGCCTATGGAGGATGAAAGTGACCTAAATATTCATCCAATGACACAAATGAACTTATTGGATGCACAAGATTGGTTAGAAACCCTAATTGGACAAGAATAAGCCTAGGGAGGACGAAAATGACCTAAATGTTCATCCAATGACACAAACACACCTATTGGATTCACAAGATTGATTAGAAACCCTAATTGGACCAGAATAAGCCTAGGGATGACGAAAATGACCTAAATGATCATCCAATGACACAAATGAACTTATTGGATGCACAAGATTGGTTAAAAACCCTAATTGGACAAGAATAAGCCTAGGGAGGACGAAAATGACCTAAATGTTAATCCAATGACACAAATGAACTTATTGGATGCAAAAGATTGGTTAGAAACCCTAATTGGAAAAGAATAAGCCTAGGGAGGACGAAAATGACCTAAATGTTCATCCAATGACACAAACACACCTATTGGATGCACAAGATTGGTTAGAAACCCTAATTGGAGAAGAATAAGCCTAGGGAGGACGAAAATGACCTTAATGTTCATCCAATGACACAAATGAACTTATTGGATGCACAAGATTGGTTAAAAACCCTAATTGGACAAGAATAAGCCTAGGAAGGACGAAAATGACCTAAAAGTTAATCCATTGACACAAACCCACCTATTGGATGCACAAGATTGGTTAGAAACCCTAATTGGACAAGAATAAGCCTATGGAGGACGAAAATGACCTAAATGTTAATCCAATGACACAAATGAACTTATTGGATGCACAAGATCGGTTAAAAACCCTAATTGGACAAGAATAAGCCTAGGGAGGACGAAAATGACCTAAATGTTCATCCAATGACACAAACACACCTATTGGATGCACAAGATTGGTTAAAAAACCCTTATTGGACAAGAATAAGCCTAGGGAGGACGAAATGACCTAAATGTTAATCCGATGAAACAAATGAACTTATTGGATGCACAAGATTGGTTAAAAACCCTAATTGGACAAGAATAAGCCTAGGGAGGACAAAAATGACCTAAATGTTCATCCAATGACACAAATGAACTTATTGGATGCACATGATTGGTTAAAAACCCTAATTGGACAAGAATAAGCCTAGGGTGGACGAAAATGACCTAATTGTTCATCCAATGACAGAAATGAACTTATTGGATGCACATGATTGGTTAAAAACCCTAATTGGACAAGAATAAGCCTATGGAGGAAGAAAATAACCTAAATATTCATCTAATGACACAAATGAACTTATTGGATGCACAAGATTGGTTAGAAACCCTAATTGGACAAGAATAAGCCTAGGGAGGACGAAAATGACCTAAATGTTCATCCAATGACACAAACACACCTATTGGATTCACAAGATTGATTAGAAACCCTAATTGGACAAGAATAAGCCTAGGGAGGACGAAAATGACCTCAATGTTCATCCAATGACACAAATTAACTTATTGGATGCACAAGATTGGTTAAAAACCCTAATTGGACAAGAATAAGCCTAAGGAGGACGAAAATGACCTAAATGTTAATCCAATGACACAAATGAACTTATTGGATGCACAAGATTAGTTAAAAACCCTAATTGGACAAGAATAAGCCTAGGGAGGACGAAAATGACCTAAATGTTCATCCAATGACACAAATTAACTTATTGGATGCACAAGATTGGTTAAAAACCCTAATTGGACAAGAATAAGCCTAGGGAGGACGAAAATGACCTAAATGTTAATCCAATGACACATGAACTTATTGGATGCAAAAGATTGGTTAGAAACCCTAATTGGAAAAGAATAAGCCTAGGGAGGACGAAAATGACCTAAATATTCATCCAATGACACAAACACACCTATTGGATGCACAAGATTGGCTAGAAACCCTAATTGGACAAGAATAAGCCTAGGGAGGACGAAAATGACCTAAATGATAATCCAATGACACAAATGAACTTATAGGATGCATAAGATTGGTTAAAAACCCTAATTGGACAAGAATAAGCCTAGGGAGGACGAAATTGACCTAAATGTTCATCCAATGACACAAACACACCTATTGGATGCACAAGATTGGTTAAAATCCCTAATTGGACAAGAATAAGCCTAGGGAGGAAGAAAATGACCTAAATGTTCATCCAATGACACAAATGAACTTATTGGATGCACAAGATTAGTTAAAAACCCTAATTGGACAAGAATAAGCCTAGGGAGAACGAAAATGACCTAAATGTTCATCCAATGACACAAACACACCTATTGGATGCACAAGATTGGTTAAAATCCCTAATTGGACAAGAATAAGACTAGGGAGGACGAAAATGACCTAAATATTCATCCAATGACACAAATGAACTTATTGGATGCACAAGATTGGTTAAAAACCCTAATTGGACAAGAATAAGCCTAGGGTGGACGAAAATGACCTAATTGTTCATCCAATGACAGAAATGAACTTATTGGATGCACATGATTGGTTAAAAACCCTAATGGGACAAGAATAAGCCTATGGAGCAAGAAAATGACCTAAATATTCACCTAATGACACAAATGAACTTATTGGATGCACAAGATTGGTTAGAAACCCTAATTGGACAAGAATAAGCCTAGGGAGGACGAAAATGACCTAAATGTTCATCCAATGACACAAACACACCTATTGGATTCACAAGATTGATTAGAAACCCTAATTGGACAAGAATAAGCCTAGGGAGGACGAAAATGACCTAAATGTTCATCCAATGACACAAATTAACTTATTGGATGCACAAGATTGGTTAAAAACCCTAATTGGACAAGAATAAGCCTAGGGAGGACGAAAATGACCTAAATGTTCATCCAATGACACAAACACACCTATTGGATTCACAAGATTGATTAGAAACCCTAATTGGACAAGAATAAGCCTAGGGAGGACGAAAATGACCTAAATGTTCATCCAATGACACAAATGAACTTATTGGATGCACAAGATTGGTTAGAAACCCTAATTGGAAAAGAATAAGCCTAGGGAGGACGAAAATGACCTAAATGTTCATCCAATGACACAAACACACCTATTGGATGCACAAGATTGGTTAGAAACCCTAATTGGACAAGAATAAGCCTAGGGAGGACGAAAATGTCCTAAATGTTAATCCAATGACACAAATGAACTTATTGGATGCACAAGATTGGTTAAAAACCCTAATTGGACAAGAATAAGCCTAGGGAGGACGAAAATGACCTAAATGTTAATCCAATGACACAAATGAACTTATTGGATGCACAAGATTGGTTAAAAACCCTAATTGGACAAGAATAAGCCTAGGGAGGACGAAAATGACCTAAATGTTAACCCAATGACACAAACACACCTATTGGATGCACAAGATTGGTTAGAAACCCTAATTGGACAAGAATAAGCCTAGGGAGGACGAAAATGATCTAAATGTTCATCCAATGACACAAATGAACTTATTGGATGCACAAGATTTGTTAAAAACCCTAATTGGACAAGAATAAGCCTAGGGAGGACGAAAATGACCTAAATGTTCATCCAATGACACAAATGAACTTATTGGATGCACAAGATTGGTTAAAAACCCTAATTGGACAAGAATAAGCCTAGGGAGGACGAAAATGACCTAAATGTTAATCCAATGACACAAATGAACTTATTGGATGCACAAGATTGGTTAAAAACCCTAATTGGACAAGAATAAGCCTCGGGAGGACGAAAATGACCTAAATGTTAATACAATGACACAAATGAACTTATTGGATGCAGAAGATTGGTTAAAACCATATTTGCACAAGAATAAGCCTAGGGAGGACGAAAATGACATAAATTTTAATCCAGTGACACAAATGAACTTATTGGATGCACAAGATTGGTTAAAAACCCTAATTGGACAAGAATAAGCCTAGGGAGGACGAAAATGACCTAAATGTTAATCCAATGACACAAATGAACTTATTGGATGCACAAGATTGGTTAAAAACCCTAATTGGACAAGAATAAGCCTAGGGAGGACGAAAATGACCTAAATGTTAATCCAATGACACAAATGAACTTATTGGATGCACAAGATTGGTTAAAAACCCTAATTGGACAAGAATAAGCCTAGGGAGGATGAAAATAACCTAAATGTTCATCAAATGACTAAACACACCTATTGGATGCACAAGATTGGTTAAAAACCCTAATTGGACAAGAATAAGCCTAAAGAGGACGAAAATGACCTAAATGTTCATCCAATGACACAAAAACACCTATTGGATGCACAAGATTGGTTAGAAACCCTAATTGGACAAGAATAAGCGTAGGGAGGACGAAAATGACCTAAATGTTAATCCAATGACACAAATGAACTTATTGGATGCACAAGATTGGTTAAAAACCCTAATTGGACAAGAATAAGCCTAGGGAGGACGAAAATGACCTAAATGTTAATCCAATGACACAAATGAACTTATTGGATGCACAAGATTGGTTAAAAACCCTAATTGGACAAGAATAAGCCTAGGGAGGATGAAAATAACCTAAATGTTCATCAAATGACTAAACACACCTATTGGATGCACAAGATTGGTAAGAAACCCTAATTGGACAAGAATAAGCCTAGGGAGGACGAAAATGACCTAAATGTTAATCCAATGACACAAATGAACTTATTGGATGCACAAGATTGGTTAAAAACCCTAATTGGACAAGAATAAGCCTAGGGAGGACGAAAATGACCTAAATGTTCATCCAATGACACAAACACACCTATTAGATGCACAAGATTGGTTAAAAACCGTAATTGGACAACAATAAGCCTAGGGAGGACGAAAATGACCTAAATGTTCATCCAATGACACAAACACACCTATTGGATGCACAAGATTGGTTAGAAACCCTGACTGGACAAGAATAAGCCTAGGGAGGACGAAAATGACCTAAATGTTAATCCAATGACACAAATGAACTTATTGGATGCACAAGATTGGTTAAAAACCCTAATTGGACAAGAATAAGCCTAGGGAGGACGAAAATGACCTAAATGTTCATCCAATGACACAAACACACCTATTGAATGCACAAGATTGATTAGAAACCCTAATTGGACAAGAATAAGCCTAGGAAGGACGAAAATGACCTAAATGTTAATCCAATGACACAAATGAACTTATTGGATGCACAAGATTGGTTAAAAACCCTAATTGGACAAGAATAAGCCTAGGGAGGACGAAAATGACCTAAATGTTCATCCAATGACACAAACACACCTATTGGATGCACAAGATTGGTTAGAAACCCTAATTGGACAAGAATAAGCCTAGGAAGGACGAAAATGACCTAAATGTTAATCCAATGACACAAATGAACTTATTGGATGCACAAGATTCGTTAAAAACCCTAATTGGACAAGAATAAGCCTAGGGAGGACGAAAATGACCTAAATGTTCATCCAATGACACAAACACACCTATTGGATGCACAAGATTGGTTAAAAAACCCTTATTGGACAAGAATAAGCCTAGGGAGGACGAAATGACCTAAATGTTAATCCGATGAAACAAATGAACTTATTGGATGCACAAGATTGATTAAAAACCCTAATTGGACAAGAATAAGCCTAGGGAGGACGAAAAGGACCTAAATGTTCATCCAATGACACAAATGAACTTATTGGATGCACATGATTGGTTAAAAACCCTAATTAGACAAGAATAAGCCTAGGGAGGACGAAAATGACCTAAATGTTAATCCAATGACACGAATGAACTTATTGGATGCACAAGATGGCTTAAAACCCTAATTGGACAAGAATAAGCTTAGGGAGGAAGAAAATGACCTAAATGTTCATCCAATGACACAAACACACCTATTGGATGCACAAGATTGGTTAGAAACCCTAATTGGACAAGAATAAGCCTAGGGAGGACGAAAATGACCTAAATGATAATCCAATGACACAAATGATATTATAGGATGCACAAGATTGGTTAAAAACCCTAATTGGACAAGAATAAGCCTAGGGAGGACGAAATTGACCTAAATGTTCATCCAATGACACAAACACACCTATTGGATGCACAAGATTGGTTAAAATCCCTAATTGGACAAGAATAAGCCTAGGGAGGAAGAAAATGACCTAAATGTTCATCCAATGACACAAATGAACTTATTGGATGCACAAGATTAGTTAAAAACCCTAATTGGACAAGAATAAGCTTAGGGAGAACGAAAATGACCTAAATGTTCATCCAATGACACAAACACACCTATTGGATGCACAAGATTGGTTAGAAACCCTAATTGGACAAGAATAAGCCTAGGGAGGACGAAAATGACCTAAATGATAATCCAATGACACAAATGAACTTATAGGATGCATAAGATTGGTTAAAAACCCTAATTGGACAAGAATAAGCCTAGGGAGGACGAAATTGACCTAAATGTTCATCCAATGACACAAACACACCTATTGGATGCACAAGATTGGTTAAAATCCCTAATTGGACAAGAATAAGCCTAGGGAGGAAGAAAATGACCTAAATGTTCATCCAATGACACAAATGAACTCATTGGATGCACAAGATTAGTTAAAAACCCTAATTGGACAAGAATAAGCCTAGGGAGGACGAAAATGACCTAAATGTTCATCCAATGACACAAACACACCTATTGGATGCACAAGATTGGTTAAAATCCCTAATTGGACAAGAATAAGACTAGGGAGGACGAAAATGACCTAAATGTTCATCCAATGACACAAATGAACTTATTGGATGCACAAGATTGGTTAAAAACCCTAATTGGACAAGAATAAGCCTAGGGTGGACGAAAATGACCTAAATGTTCATCCAATGACACAAATGAACTTATTGGATGCATAAGATTGGTTAAAAGCCTTAATTGGACAAGAATAAGCCTATGGAGAACGAAAATGACCTAAATGTTCATCCAATGACACAAACACACCTATTGGATGCACAAGATTGGTTAAAAACCCTAATTGGACAAGAATAAGCCTAGGGAGGACGAAAATGACCTAAATGTTTATCCAATGACACAAATGAACTTATTGGATGCACAAGATTGGCTAAAAACCCTAATTGGACAACAATAAGCCTTGGGAGGACGAAAATGACCTAAATGTTCATCCAATGACACAAATGAACTTATTGGATGCACAAGATTGGTTAAAAACCCTAATTGGACAAGAATAAGCCTTGGGAGGACGAAAATGACCTAAATGTTCATCCAATGACACAAATGAACTTATTGGATGCACAAGATTGCTTAAAACCATAATTGGACAAGAATAAGACTAGGGACGACGAAAATGACCTAAATGTTAATCCAATGACACAAACACACCTATTGGATGCACAAGATTGGTTAAAAACCCTAATTGGACAAGAATATGCCTAGGGAGGACGAAAATGACCTAAATGTTTATCCAATGACACAAATGAACTTATTGGATGCACAAGATTGGTTAAAAACCCTAATTGGACAAGAATAAGCCTTGGAAGGACGAAAATGACCTAAATGTTCATCCAATGACACAAATGAACTTATTGGATGCACAAGATTGGTTAAAAACCCTAATTGGACAAGAATAAGCCTTGGGAGGACGAAAATGACCTAAATGTTCATCCAATGACACAAATGAACTTATTGGATGCACAAGATTGCTTAAAACCATAATTGGACAAGAATAAGACTAGGGACAACGAAAATGACCTAAATGTTAATCCAATGACACAAACACACCTATTGGATGCACAAGATTGGTTAAAAACCCTAATTGGACAAGAATATGCCTAGGGAGGACGAAAATGACCTAAATGTTTATCCAATGACACAAATGAACTTATTGGATGCACAAGATTGGTTAAAAACCCTAATTGGACAAGAATAAGCCTTGGGAGGACGAAAATGACCTAAATGTTCATCCAATGACACAAATGAACTTATTGGATGCACAAGATTGGTTAAAAACCCTAATTGGACAAGAATAAGCCTTGGGAGGACGAAAATGACCTAAATGTTCATCCAATGACACAAATGAACTTATTGGATGCACAAGATTGCTTAAAACCATAATTGGACAAGAATAAGACTAGGGACGACGAAAATGACCTAAATGTTAATCCAATGACACAAGCACACCTATTGGATGCACAAGATTGGTTAAAAACCCTAATTGGACAAGAATATGCCTAGGGAGGACGAAAATGACCTAAATGTTTATCCAATGACACAAATGAACTTATTGGATGCACAAGATTGGTTAAAAACCCTAATTGGACAAGAATAAGCCTTGGGAGGACGAAAATGACCTAAATGTTCATCCAATGACACAAATGAACTTATTGGATGCACAAGATTGGTTAAAAACCCTAATTGGACAAGAATAAGCCTTGGGAGGACGAAAATGACCTAAATGTTCATCCAATGACACAAATGAACTTATTGGATGCACAAGATTGTTTAAAAACCCTAATTCGACAAGAATAAGCCTAGGGAGGACGAAAATGACCTAAATGTTCATCCAATGACACAAATGAACTTATTGGATGCACATGATTGGTTAAAAACCCTAATTGGACAAGAATAAGGCTATGGAGGACGAAAATGACCTAAATGTTCATCCAATGACACAAATGAACTTATTTGATGCACAAGATTGCTTAAAAACCCTAATTGGACAAGAATAAGCCTAGGGAGGACGAAAATGACCTAAATGTTCATCCAATGACACAAATGAACTTATTGGATGCACAAGATTGGTTAAAAACCCTAATTGGACAAGAATAAGCCTCGGGAGGACGAAAATGACCTAAATGTTCATCCAATGACACAAATGAACTTATTGGATGCACAAGATTGGTTAAAAACCCTAATTGGACAAGAATAAGCCTTGGGAGGACGAAAATGACCTAAATGTTCATCCAATGACACAAATGAACTTATTGGATGCACAAGATTGGTTAAAAACCCTAATTGGACAAGAATAAGCCTAGGGTGGACGAAAATGACCTAATTGTTCATCCAATGACAGAAATGAACTTATTGGATGCACATGATTGGTTAAAAACCCTAATGGGACAAGAATAAGCCTATGGAGCAAGAAAATGACCTAAATATTCACCTAATGACACAAATGAACTTATTGGATGCACAAGATTGGTTAGAAACCCTAATTGGACAAGAATAAGCCTAGGGAGGACGAAAATGACCTAAATGTTCATCCAATGACACAAACACACCTATTGGATGCACAAGATTGGTTAAAATCCCTAATTGGACAAGAATAAGACTAGGGAGGACGAAAATGACCTAAATGTTCATCCAATGACACAAATGAACTTATTGGATGCACAAGATTGGTTAAAAACCCTAATTGGACAAGAATAAGCCTAGGGTGGACGAAAATGACCTAATTGTTCATCCAATGACAGAAATGAACTTATTGGATGCACATGATTGGTTAAAAACCCTAATGGGACAAGAATAAGCCTATGGAGGAAGAAAATGACCTAAATATTCATCTAATGACACAAATGAACTTATTGGATGCACAAGATTGGTTAGAAACCCTAATTGGACAAGAATAAGCCTAGGGAGGACGAAAATGACCTAAATGTTCATCCAATGACACAAACACACCTATTGGATTCACAAGATTGATTAGAAACCCTAATTGGACAAGAATAAGCCTAGGGAGGACGAAAATGACCTAAATGTTCATCCAATGACACAAACACACCTATTGGATGCACAAGATTGGTTAAAATCCCTAATTGGACAAGAATAAGACTAGGGAGGACGAAAATGACCTAAATGTTCATCCAATGACACAAATGAACTTATTGGATGCACAAGATTGGTTAAAAACCCTAATTGGACAAGAATAAGCCTAGGGTGGACGAAAATGACCTAATTGTTCATCCAATGACAGAAATGAACTTATTGGATGCACATGATTGGTTAAAAACCCTAATTGGACAAGAATAAGCCTATGGAGGAAGAAAATAACCTAAATATTCATCTAATGACACAAATGAACTTATTGGATGCACAAGATTGGTTAGAAACCCTAATTGGACAAGAATAAGCCTAGGGAGGACGAAAATGACCTAAATGTTCATCCAATGACACAAACACACCTATTGGATTCACAAGATTGATTAGAAACCCTAATTGGACAAGAATAAGCCTAGGGAGGACGAAAATGACCTCAATGTTCATCCAATGACACAAATTAACTTATTGGATGCACAAGATTGGTTAAAAACCCTAATTGGACAAGAATAAGCCTAAGGAGGACGAAAATGACCTAAATGTTAATCCAATGACACAAATGAACTTATTGGATGCACAAGATTAGTTAAAAACCCTAATTGGACAAGAATAAGCCTAGGGAGGACGAAAATGACCTAAATGTTCATCCAATGACACAAATTAACTTATTGGATGCACAAGATTGGTTAAAAACCCTAATTGGACAAGAATAAGCCTAGGGAGGACGAAAATGACCTAAATGTTAATCCAATGACACATGAACTTATTGGATGCAAAAGATTGGTTAGAAACCCTAATTGGAAAAGAATAAGCCTAGGGAGGACGAAAATGACCTAAATATTCATCCAATGACACAAACACACCTATTGGATGCACAAGATTGGCTAGAAACCCTAATTGGACAAGAATAAGCCTAGGGAGGACGAAAATGACCTAAATGATAATCCAATGACACAAATGAACTTATAGGATGCATAAGATTGGTTAAAAACCCTAATTGGACAAGAATAAGCCTAGGGAGGACGAAATTGACCTAAATGTTCATCCAATGACACAAACACTCCTATTGGATGCACAAGATTGGTTAAAATCCCTAATTGGACAAGAATAAGCCTAGGGAGGAAGAAAATGACCTAAATGTTCATCCAATGACACAAATGAACTTATTGGATGCACAAGATTAGTTAAAAACCCTAATTGGACAAGAATAAGCCTAGGGAGGACGAAAATGACCTAAATGTTCATCCAATGACACAAACACACCTATTGGATGCACAAGATTGGTTAAAATCCCTAATTGGACAAGAATAAGACTAGGGAGGCGAAAATGACCTAAATGTTCATCCAATGACACAAATGAACTTATTGGATGCACAAGATTGGTTAAAAACCCTAATTGGACAAGAATAAGCCTAGGGTGGACGAAAATGACCTAATTGTTCATCCAATGACAGAAATGAACTTATTGGATGCACATGATTGGTTAAAAACCCTAATTGGACAAGAATAAGCCTATGGAGGAAGAAAATGACCTAAATATTCATCTAATGACACAAATGAACTTATTGGATGCACAAGATTGGTTAGAAACCCTAATTGGACAAGAATAAGCCTAGGGATGACGAAAATGACCTAAATGTTCATACAATGACACAAACACACCTATTGGATTCACAAGATTGATTAGAAACCCTAATTGGACAAGAATAAACCTAGGGAGGACGAAAATGACCTAAATGTTCATCCAATGACACAAATTAACTTATTGGATGCACAAGATTGGTTAAAAACCCTAATTGGTAAAGAATAAGTCTAGGGAGGACAAAAATGACCTAAATGTTAATCCAATGACACAAATGAACTTATTGGATGCACAAGATTGGTTAAAAACCCTAATTGGACAAGAATAAGCCTAGGGAGGACGAAAATGACCTAAATGTTAATCCAATGACACATGAACTTATTGGATGCAAAAGATTGGTTAGAAACCCTAATTGGAAAAGAATAAGCCTAGGGAGGACGAAAATGACCTAAATATTCATCCAATGACACAAACACACCTATTGGATGCACAAGATTGGTTAGAAACCCTAATTGGACAAGAATAAGCCTAGGGAGGACGAAAATGACCTTAATGTTCATCCAATGACACAAATGAACTTATTGGATGCACAAGATTGGTTAAAAACCCTAATTGGACAAGAATAAGCCTAGGAACGACGAAAATGACCTAAAAGTTAATGCAATGACACAAACACACCTATTGGATGCACAAGATTGGTTAGAAACCTAATTGGACAAGAATAAGCCTAGGGAGGACGAAAATGACCTAAATGTTAATCCAATGACACAAATGAACTTATTGGATGCACAAGATTCGTTAAAAACCCTAATTGGACAAGAATAAGCCTAGGGAGGACGAAAATGACCTAAATGTTCATCCAATGACACAAACACACCTATTGGATGCACAAGATTGGTTAAAAAACCCTTATTGGACAAGAATAAGCCTAGGGAGGACGAAATGACCTAAATGTTAATCCGATGAAACAAATGAACTTATTGGATGCACAAGATTGATTAAAAACCCTAATTGGACAAGAATAAGCCTAGGGAGGACGAAAATGACCTAAATGTTCATCCAATGACACAAATGAATTTATTGGATGCACATGATTGGTTAAAAACCCTAATTAGACAAGAATAAGCCTAGGGAGGACGAAAATGACCTAAATGTTAATCCAATGACACAAATGAACTTATTGGATGCACAAGATTGCTTAAAACCCTAATTGGACAAGAATAAGCTTAGGGAGAACGAAAATGACCTAAATGTTCATCCAATGACACAAACACACCTATTGGATGCACAAGATTGGTTAGAAACCCTAATTGGACAAGAATAAGCCTAGGGAGGACGAAAATGACCTAAATGATAATCCAATGACACAAATGAACTTATAGGATGCATAAGACTGGTTAAAAACCCTAATTGGACAAGAATAAGCCTAGGGAGGACGAAATTGACCTAAATGTTCATCCAATGACACAAACACACCTATTGGATGCACAAGATTGGTTAAAATCCCTAATTGGACAAGAATAAGCCTAGGGAGGAAGAAAATGACCTAAATGTTCATCCAATGACACAAATGAACTTATTGGATGCACAAGATTAGTTAAAAACCCTAATTGGACAAGAATAAGCCTAGGGAGAACGAAAATGACCTAAATGTTCATCCAATGACACAAACACACCTATTGGATGCACAAGATTGGTTAAAATCCCTAATTGGACAAGAATAAGACTAGGGAGGACGAAAATGACCTAAATATTCATCCAATGACACAAATGAACTTATTGGATGCACAAGATTGGTTAAAAACCCTAATTGGACAAGAATAAGCCTAGGGTGGACGAAAATGACCTAATTGTTCATCCAATGACAGAAATGAACTTATTGGATGCACATGATTGGTTAAAAACCCTAATGGGACAAGAATAAGCCTATGGAGCAAGAAAATGACCTAAATATTCACCTAATGACACAAATGAACTTATTGGATGCACAAGATTGGTTAGAAACCCTAATTGGACAAGAATAAGCCTAGGGAGGACGAAAATGACCTAAATGTTCATCCAATGACACAAACACACCTATTGGATTCACAAGATTGATTAGAAACCCTAATTGGACAAGAATAAGCCTAGGGAGGACGAAAATGACCTAAATGTTCATCCAATGACACAAATTAACTTATTGGATGCACAAGATTGGTTAAAAACCCTAATTGGACAAGAATAAGCCTAGGGAGGACGAAAATGACCTAAATGTTAATCCAATGACACATGAACTTATTGGATGCAAAAGATTGGTTAGAAACCCTAATTGGAAAAGAATAAGCCTAGGGAGGACGAAAATGACCTAAATATTCATCCAATGACACAAACACACCTATTGGATGCACAAGATTGGCTAGAAACCCTAATTGGACAAGAATAAGCCTAGGGAGGACGAAAATGACCTAAATGATAATCCAATGACACAAATGAACTTATAGGATGCATAAGATTGGTTAAAAACCCTAATTGGACAAGAATAAGCCTAGGGAGGACGAAATTGACCTAAATGTTCATCCAATGACACAAACACTCCTATTGGATGCACAAGATTGGTTAAAATCCCTAATTGGACAAGAATAAGCCTAGGGAGGAAGAAAATGACCTAAATGTTCATCCAATGACACAAATGAACTTATTGGATGCACAAGATTAGTTAAAAACCCTAATTGGACAAGAATAAGCCTAGGGAGGACGAAAATGACCTAAATGTTCATCCAATGACACAAACACACCTATTGGATGCACAAGATTGGTTAAAGTCACTAATTGGACAAGAATAAGCCTAGGGAGGACGAAAATGACCTAAATGTTCATCCAATGACACAAATGAACTTATTGGATGCACAAGATTGGTTAAAAACCCTAATTGGACAAGAATAAGCCTAGGGTGGACGAAAATGACCTAAATGTTTATCCAATGACACAAATGAACTTATTGGTTGCACAAGATTGGTTAAAAACCCTAATTGGACAAGAATAAGCCTAGGGAGGACGAAAATGACCTAAATGTTCATCCAATGACACAAACACAC
Source organism: Cicer pinnatifidum (assembly GCA_037974775.1). NCBI lineage: Eukaryota > Viridiplantae > Streptophyta > Magnoliopsida > Fabales > Fabaceae > Cicer > Cicer pinnatifidum. Next base: position 24,357 of record JBBPBR010000489.1, on the reverse strand, counting down.
ATATTGGATGCACAAGATTGGTTAAAAACCCTAATTGGACAAGAATAAGCCTAGGGAGGACGAAAATGACCTAAATGTTCATCCAATGACACAAATGAACTTATTGGATGCACAAGATTGCTTAAAAACCCTAATTGGACAAGAATAAGCCTACGGAGGACGAAAATGACCTAATTGTTCATCCAATGACACAAATACACCTATTGGATGCAAAAGATTGGTTAGAAACCCTAATTTGACAAGAATAAGCCTAGGGAGGACGAAAATGACCTAAATGTTCATCCAATGACACAAACACACCTATTGGATGCACAAGATTGGTTAAAAACCCTAATTGGACAAGAATAAGCCTAGGGAGGACGAAAATGACCTAAATGTTCATCCAATGACACAAATGAACTTACTGGATGCACAAGATTGCTTAAAAACCCTAATTAGACAAGAATAAGCCTAGGGAGGACGAAAATGACCTAAATGTTCATGCAATGACACAAATACACCTATTGGATGCACAAGATTGGTTAGAAACCCTAATTGGACAAGAATAAGCCTAGGGAGGACGAAAATGACCTAAATGTTCATCCAATGACACAAATACACCTATTGGATGCACAAGATTCCTTAGAAACCCTAATTGGACAAGAATAAGCCTAGGGAGGACGAAACTGACCTAAATGTTCATCCATTGACACAAACACACCTATTGGATGCATAAGATTGGTTAAAAACGCTCATTGGACAAGAATAAGCCTAGGGAGGACGAAAATAACCTAAATGTTCATCCAATAACACAAATGAACTTATTGGATGCACAAGATTGGTTAAAAACCCTAATTGGACAAGAATAAGCCTAGGGTGGACGAAAATGACCTAAATGTTTATCCAATGACACAAATGAACTTATTGGATGCACAAGATTGGTTAAAAACCCTAATTGGACAAGAATAAGCCTAGGGAGGACGAAAATGACCTAAATGTTCATCCAATGACACAAATGAACTTATTGGATGCACAAGATTGGTTAAAAACCTAAATTGGACAAGAATAAGCCTAGGGATGATGAAAATGACCTAAATGTTCATCCAATGACACAAATTAACTTATTGGATGCACAAGATTGCTTAAAAACCCTAATTGGACAAGAATAAGACTAGGGAGGACAAAAATGACCTAAATGTTCATCCAATGACACAAATACACCTATTGGATGCACAAGATTGGTTAAAAACCCTAATTGGACAAGAATAAGCCTAGGGAGGACGAAAATGACCTAAATGTTCATCCAATGACACAAATGAACTTATTGGATGCACAAGATTGCTTAAAAACCCTAATTGGACCAAAATAAGCCTAGGGAGGACGAAAATGACCTAAATGTTCATCCAATGACACAAATACACCTATTGGATGCACAAGGTTGGTTAGAAACCGTAATTGGACAAGAATAAGCCTAGGGAGGACTAAAATGACCTAAATGTTCATCCAATGACACAAACACACCTATTGGATGCACAAGATTGGTTAAAAACCCTAATTGGACAAGAATAAGCCTAGGGAGGACGAAAATGACCTAAATGTTAATCCAATGACACAACTCAACTTATTGGATGCACAAGATTGGTTAAAAACGCTAATTGGACAAGAATAAGCCTAGGGAGGACGAAAATGACCTAATTGATCATCCAATGACACAAATGAACTTATTGGATGCACAAGATTGGTTAAAAACCCTAATTGGACAAGAATAAGCCTAGGGAGGACGAAAAGGACCTAATTGATCATCCAATGACACAAACACACCTATTGGATGCACAAGATTGGTTAAAAACCCTAATTGGACAAGAATAAGCCTAGGGAGGACGAAAATGACCTAATTGATCATCCAATGATACAAACACACCTATTGGATGCACAAGATTGGTTAAAAACCCTAATTGGACAAGAATAAGCCTAGGGAGGACGAAAATGACCTAATTGATCATCCAATGACACAAACACACCTATTGGATGCACAAGATTGGTTAAAAACCCTAATTGGACAAGAAAATTCCTTGGGAGGACGAAAATGACCTAATTGATCATCCAATGACACAAACACACCTATTGGATGCACAAGATTGGTTAAAAACCCTAATTGGACAAGAATAAGCCTAGGGAGAACGAAAATGACCTAAATGTTAATCCAATGACACAAATGAACTTATTGGATGCACAAGATTGGTTAAAAACCCTAATTGGACAAGAATAAGCCTAGGGAGGACGAAAATAACCTAAATGTTCATCAAATGACACAAACACACCTATTGGATGCACAAGATTGGTTAGAAACCCTAATTGGACAAGAATAAGCCTTCGGAGGACGAAAATGACCTAAATGTTAATCCAATGACACAAATGAACTTATTGGATGCACAAGATTGGTTAAAAACCCTAATTGGACAAGAATAAGCCTAGGGAGGACGAAAATGACCTAAATGTTCATCCAATGACACAAACACACCTATTGGATGCACAAGATTGGTTAGAAACCCTAATTGGACAAGAATAAGCCTAGGGAGGACGAAAATGACCTAAATGTTCATCCAATGACACAAATGAACATATTGGATGCACAAGATTGGTTAAAAACCCTAATTGGAACAAGAATAAGCCTAGGGAGGACGAAAATGACCTAAATGTTCATCCAATGACACAAACACACCTATTGGATGCACAAGATTGTTTAGAAACCCTAATTGGACAAGAATAAGCCTAGGGAGGACGAAAATGACCTAAATGTTCATCCAATGACACAAATGAACATATTGGATGCACAAGATTAGTTAAAAACCCTAATTGGACAAGAATAAGCCTAGGGAGGACGAAAATGACCTAAATGTTCATCCAATGACACAAACACACCTATTGGATGCACAAGATTGGTTAAAAACCCTAATTGGACAAGAATAAGCCTAAGGAGGATGAAAATGACCTAAATGTTCATCCAATGACACAAATGAACTTATTGGAGGCACAAGATTGGTTAAAAACCCTAATTGGACTAGAATAAGCCTAGGGAGCACGAAAATAAACTAAATGTTCATCCAATGACACAAACACACCTATTGGATGCACAAGATTGGTTAGAAACCCTAATTGGACAAGAATAAGCCTAGGAAGGACGAAAATGACCTAAATGTTAATCCAATGACACAAATGAACTTATTGGATGCACAAGATTGGTTAAAAACCCTAATTGGACAAGAATAAGCCTAGGGAGGACGAAAATGACCTAAATGTTCATCCAATGACACAAACACACCTATTGGATGCACAAGATTGGTTAAAAACCCTAATTAGACAAGAATAAGCCTTGGGAGGACGAAAATGACCTAAATGTTCATCCAATGACACAAATGAACTTATTGGATGCACAAGATTGGTTAAAAACCCTAATTGGACAAGAATAAGCCTAGGGAGGACGAAAATGACCTAAATGTTCATCCAATTACACAAATGAACTTATTGGATGCACAAGATTGGTTAAAAATCCTAATTGGACAAGAATAAACCTAGGGAGGACGAAAATGACCTAAATGTTCATCCAATGACACAAATCAACTTATTGGATGCACAAGATTGGTTAGAAACCCTAATTGGACAAGAATAAGCCTAGGGAGGACGAAAATGACCTAAATGTTCATCCAATGACACAAATGAACTTATTGGATGCACAAGATTGGTTAAAAACCCTAATTGGACAAGAATAAGCCTAGGGAGGACGAAAATGACCTAAATGTTCATCCAATGTCACAAACAAACCTATTGGATGCACAAGATTGGTTAGAAACCCTAATTTGACAAGAATAAGCCTAGGGAGGACGAAAATGACCTAAATGTTAATCCAATGACACAAATGAACTTATTGGATGCACAAGATTGGTTAAAAACCCTAATTGGACAAGAATAAGCCTAGGGAGGACGAAAATGACCTAAATGTTCATCCAATGACACAAATGAACTTATTGGATGCACAAGATTGGTTAAAAACCCTAATTGGACAAGAATAAGCCTAGGGAAGACGAAAATGACCTAATTGTTAATCCAATGACACAAACACACCTATTTGATGCACAAGATTGTTTAGAAACCATAATTGGACAAGAATAAACCTATGGAGGACGAAAATGACCTAACTATTCATCCAATGACACAAATGAACTTATTGGATGCACAAGATTGCTTAAAACCCTAATTGGACAAGAATAAGACTAGGGAGGACGAAAATGACCTAAATGTTCATCCAATGACACAAACACACCTATTGGATGCACAAGATTGGTTAGAAACCCTAATTTGACAAGAATAAGCCTAGGGAGGACGAAAATGACCTAAATGTTCATCCAATGACACAAATGAACATATTAGATGCACAAGATTGGTTAAAAACCCTAATTGGACAAGAATAAGCCTAGGGAGGACTAAAATGACCTAAATGTTCATCCAATGACACAAACACACCTATTGGATGCACAAGATTGTTTAGAAACCCTAATTGGACAAGAATAAGCCTAGGAAGGACGAAAATGACCTAAATGTTAATCCAATGACACAAATGAACTTATTGGATGCACAAGATTGGTTAAAAACCCTAATTGGACAAGAATAAGCCTAGGGAGGACGAAAATGACCTAAATGTTCATCCAATGACACAAACACACCTATTCGATGCACAAGATTGGTTAGAAACCCTAATTGGACAAGAATAAGCCTAGGGAGAACGAAAATGACCTAAATATTCATCCAATGACACAAAAGAACTTATTGGATGCACAAGATTGCTTAAAACCCTAATTGGACCAGAATAAGACTAGGGAGGACGAAAATGACCTAAATGTTCATCCAATGACACAAACACACCTATTGGATGCACAAGATTGGTTAGAAACCCTAATTGGACAAGAATAAGCCTAGGGAGGACGAAAATGACCTAAATGATAATCCAATGACACAAATGAACTTATAGGATGCATAAGATTGGTTAAAAACCCTAATTGGACAAGAATAAGCCTAGGGAGGACGAAATTGACCTAAATGTTCATCCAATGACACAAACACACCTATTGGATGCACAAGATTGGTTAAAATCCCTAATTGGACAAGAATAAGCCTAGGGAGGAAGAAAATGACCTAAATGTTCATCCAATGACACAAATGAACTCATTGGATGCACAAGATTAGTTAAAAACCCTAATTGGACAAGAATAAGCCTAGGGAGGACGAAAATGACCTAAATGTTCATCCAATGACACAAACACACCTATTGGATGCACAAGATTGGTTAAAATCCCTAATTGGACAAGAATAAGACTAGGGAGGACGAAAATGACCTAAATGTTCATCCAATGACACAAATGAACTTATTGGATGCACAAGATTGGTTAAAAACCCTAATTGGACAAGAATAAGCCTAGGGTGGACGAAAATGACCTAATTGTTCATCCAATGACAGAAATGAACTTATTGGATGCACATGATTGGTTAAAAACCCTAATGGGACAAGAATAAGCCTATGGAGGAAGAAAATGACCTAAATATTCATCTAATGACACAAATGAACTTATTGGATGCACAAGATTGGTTAGAAACCCTAATTGGACAAGAATAAGCCTAGGAAGGACGAAAATGACCTAAATGTTCATCCAATGACACAAACACACCTATTGGATTCACAAGATTGATTAGAAACCCTAATAGGACAAGAATAAGCCTAGGGAGGACGAAAATGACCTAAATGTTCATCCAATGACACAAATTAACTTATTGGATGCACAAGATTGGTTAAAAACCCTAATGGGACAAGAATAAGCCTATGGAGGAAGAAAATGACCTAAATATTCATCTAATGACACAAATGAACTTATTGGATGCACAAGATTGGTTAGAAACCCTAATTGGACAAGAATAAGCCTAGGGAGGACGAAAATGACCTAAATGTTCATCCAATGACACAAACACACCTATTGGATTCACAAGATTGATTAGAAACCCTAATTGGACAAGAATAAGCCTAGGGAGGACGAAAATGACCTCAATGTTCATCCAATGACACAAATTAACTTATTGGATGCACAAGATTGGTTAAAATCCCTAATTGGACAAGAATAAGCCTAGGGAGGACGAAAATGACCTAAATGTTAATCCAATGACACAAATGAACTTATTGGATGCACAAGATTCGTTAAAAACCCTAATTGGACAAGAATAAGCCTAGGGAGGACGAAAATGACCTAAATGTTCATCCAATGACACAAACACACCTATTGGATGCACAAGATTGGTTAAAAAACCCTTATTGGACAAGAATAAGCCTAGGGAGGACGAAATGACCTAAATGTTAATCCGATGAAACAAATGAACTTATTGGATGCACAAGATTGGTTAAAAACCCTAATTGGACAAGAATAAGCCTAGGGAGGACAAAAATGACCTAAATGTTCATCCAATGACACAAATGAACTTATTGGATGCACATGATTGGTTAAAAACCCTAATTGGACAAGAATAAGCCTAGGGTGGACGAAAATGACCTAATTGTTCATCCAATGACAGAAATGAACTTATTGGATGCACATGATTGGTTAAAAACCCTAATTGGACAAGAATAAGCCTATGGAGGAAGAAAATAACCTAAATATTCATCTAATGACACAAATGAACTTATTGGATGCACAAGATTGGTTAGAAACCCTAATTGGACAAGAATAAGCCTAGGGAGGACGAAAATGACCTAAATGTTCATCCAATGACACAAACACACCTATTGGATTCACAAGATTGATTAGAAACCCTAATTGGACAAGAATAAGCCTAGGGAGGACGAAAATGACCTCAATGTTCATCCAATGACACAAATTAACTTATTGGATGCACAAGATTGGTTAAAAACCCTAATTGGACAAGAATAAGCCTAAGGAGGACGAAAATGACCTAAATGTTAATCCAATGACACAAATGAACTTATTGGATGCACAAGATTAGTTAAAAACCCTAATTGGACAAGAATAAGCCTAGGGAGGACGAAAATGACCTAAATGTTCATCCAATGACACAAATTAACTTATTGGATGCACAAGATTGGTTAAAAACCCTAATTGGACAAGAATAAGCCTAGGGAGGACGAAAATGACCTAAATGTTAATCCAATGACACATGAACTTATTGGATGCAAAAGATTGATTAGAAACCCTGATTGGAAAAGAATAAGCCTAGGGAGGACGAAAATGACCTAAATATTCATCCAATGACACAAACACACCTATTGGATGCACAAGATTGGTTAGAAACCCTAATTGGACAAGAATAAGCCTAGGGAGGACGAAAATGACCTTAATGTTCATCCAATGACACAAATGAACTTATTGGATGCACAAGATTGGTTAAAAACCCTAATTGGACAAGAATAAGCCTAGGAAGGACGAAAATGACCTAAAAGTTAATCCAATGACACAAACACACCTATTGGATGCACAAGATTGGTTAGAAACCTAATTGCACAAGAATAAGCCTAGGGAGGACGAAAATGACCTAAATGTTAATCCAATGACACAAATGAACTTATTGGATGCAAAAGATTGGTTAGAAACCCTAATTGGAAAAGAATAAGCCTAGGGAGGACGAAAATGACCTAAATGTTCATCCAATGACACAAACACACCTATTGGATGCACAAGATTGGTTAGAAACCCTAATTGGACAAGAATAAGCCTAGGGAGGACGAAAATGACCTAAATGTTAATCCAATGACACAAATGAACTTATTGGATGCACAAGATTGGTTAAAAACCCTAATTGGACAAGAATAAGCCTAGGGAGGACGAAAATAACCTAAATGTTCATCAAATGACTAAACACACCTATTTGATGCACAAGAATGGTTAGAAACCCTAATTGGACAAGAATAAGCCTAGGGAGGACGAAAATGACCTAACTATTCATCCAATGACACAAATGAACTTATTGGATGAACAAGATAGCTTAAAACCCTAATTGGACAAGAATAAGACTAGGGAGGACGAAAATGACCTAAATGTTCATCCAATGACACAAACACACCTATTGGATGCACAAGATTGGTTAGAAACCCTAATTGGACAAGAATAAGCCTAGGGAGGACGAAAATGACCTAAATGTTCACCCAATGACACAAATGAACTTATTGGATGCACAAGATTGGTTAATAACCCTAATTGGACAAGAATAAGCCTAGGGAGGACGAAAATGACCTAAATGTTCATCCAATGACACAAACACACCTATTGGATGCACAAGATTGGTTAAAAACCCTAATTGGACAAGAATAAGCCTAGGGAGGACGAAAATGACCTAAATGTTCATCCAATGGCACAAATGAACTTATTGGATGCACAAGATTGCTTAAAACCCTAATTGGACAAGAATAAGACTAGGGAGGACGAAAATGACCTAAATGTTCATCCAATGACACAAACACATCTATTGGATGCACAAGATTGGTTAGAAACCCTAATTGAACAAGAATAAGCCTAGGGAGGACGAAAATTTCTTAAATATTAATCCAATGACACAAATACATCTATTGGATGCACAAGATTGGTTAGAAACCCTAATTGGACAAGAATAAGACTAGGGAGGACGAAAATGACCTAAATGTTCATCCAATGACACAAACACACCTATTGGATGCACAAGATTGGTTAAAAACCCTAATTGGACAAGAATAAGCCTAGGGAGGACGAAAATGACCTAAATGTTCATCCAATGACACAAATGAACTTATTGGATGCACAAGATTGGTTAAAAACCCTAATTGGACAAGAATAAGCCTAGGGTGGACGAAAATGACCTAAATGTTCATCCAATGACACAAATGAACTTTTCGGATGCACAAGATTGGTTAAAAACCCTAATTGGACAAGAATAAGCCTAGGGAGGACGAAAATGACCTAAATGTTCATCCAATGACACAAACACACCTATTGGATGCACAAGATTGGTTAGAAACCCTAATTGGACAAGAATAAGCCTAGAATGAACGAAAATGACCTAAATGTTCATCCAATGACACAAACACACCTATTGGATGCACAAGATTGGTTAAAAACCCTAATTGGACAAGAATAAGCCTAGGGAGGACGAAAATGACCTAAATGTTCATCCAATGACACAAATGAACTTATTGGATGCACAAGATTGGTTAAAAACCCTAATTGGACAAGAATAAGCCTAGGGTGGACTAAAATGACCTAAATGTTCATCCAATGACACAAATGAACTTTTCGGATGCACAAGATTGGTTAAAAACCCTAATTGGACAAGAATAAGCCTAGGGAGGACGAAAATGACCTAAATGTTCATCCAATGACACAAACACACCTATTGGATGCACAAGATTGGTTAGAAACCCTAATTGGACAAGAATAAGCCTAGGGAGGACGAAAATGACCTTAATATTCATCCAATGACACAAATGAACTTATTGGATGCACAAGATTGCTTAAAACCCTAATTGGACAAGAATAAGACTAGGGAGGACGAAAATGACCTAAATGTTCATCCAATGACACAAATGAACTTATTGGATGCACAAGATTGGTTAAAAACCCTGATTGGAAAAGAATAAGCCTAGGGAGGACGAAAATGACCTAAATGTTCATCCAACGACACAAACACACCTATTGGATGCACAAGATTGGTTAGAAACCCTAATTAGACAAGAATAAGCCTAGGGAGGACGAAAATGACCTAAATGTTAATCCAATGACACAAATGAACTTATTGGATGCACAAGATTGGTTAAAAACCCTAATTGGACAAGAATAAGCCTAGGGAGGACGAAAATGACCTAAATGTTCATCCAATGACACAAACACACCTATTGGAAGCACAAGATTGGTTAGATATCCTAATTGAACAAGAATAAGCCTTAGGAGGACGAAAATGACCTAAATGTTCATCCAATGACACAAATGAACTTATTGGATGCACAAGATTGGTTAAAAACCCTAATTGGACAAGAATAAGCCTAGGGAGGACGAAAATGACCTAAATGTTCATCCAATGACACAAACACACCTATTGGATGCACAAGATTCGTTAAAATCCCTAATTGGACAAGAATAAGCCTAGGGAGGACGAAAATGACCTAAATGTTCATCCAATGACACAAATGAACTTATTGGATGCACAAGATTGGTTAAAAACCCTAATTGGACAAGAATAAGCCTAGGGTAGACGAAAATGACCTAATTGTTCATCCAATGACACAAATGAACTTATTGGATGCACATGATTGGTTAGAAACCCTAATCGGACAAGAATAAGCCTAGGGAGGACGAAAATGACCTAAATGTTAATCCAATGACACAAACACACCTATTGGTTGCACAAGATTGGTTAGAAACCCTAATTGGACAAGAATAAGCCTAGGGAGGACGAAAATGACCTAAATGTTAATCCAATGACACAAATGAACTTATTGGATGCACAAGATTGGTTAAAAACCCTAATTGGACAAGAATAAGCCTAGGGAGGACGAAAATGACCTAAATGTTCATCCAATGACACAAACACACCTATTGGATGCACATGATTGGTTAAAAAACCCTTATTGGACAAGAATAAGCCTAGGGAGGACGAAATGACCTAAATGTTAATCCGATGAAACAAATGAACTTATTGGATGCACAAGATTGGTTAAAAACCCTAATTGGACAAGAATAAGCCTAGGGAGGACAAAAATGACCTAAATGTTCATCCAATGACACAAATGAACTTATTGGATGCACATGATTGGTTAAAAACCCTAATTGGACAAGAATAAGCCTAGGGTGGACGAAAATGACCTAATTGTTCATCCAATGACAGAAATGAACTTATTGGATGCACATGATTGGTTAAAAACCCTAATTGGACAAGAATAAGCCTATGGAGGAAGAAAATAACCTAAATATTCATCTAATGACACAAATGAACTTATTGGATGCACAAGATTGGTTAGAAACCCTAATTGGACAAGAATAAGCCTAGGGAGGACGAAAATGACCTAAATGTTCATCCAATGACACAAACACACCTATTGGATTCACAAGATTGATTAGAAACCCTAATTGGACAAGAATAAGCCTAGGGAGGACGAAAATGACCTCAATGTTCATCCAATGACACAAATTAACTTATTGGATGCACAAGATTGGTTAAAAACCCTAATTGGACAAGAATAAGCCTAAGGAGGACGAAAATGACCTAAATGTTAATCCAATGACACAAATGAACTTATTGGATGCACAAGATTAGTTAAAAACCCTAATTGGACAAGAATAAGCCTAGGGAGGACGAAAATGACCTAAATGTTCATCCAATGACACAAATTAACTTATTGGATGCACAAGATTGGTTAAAAACCCTAATTGGACAAGAATAAGCCTAGGGAGGACGAAAATGACCTAAATGTTAATCCAATGACACATGAACTTATTGGATGCAAAAGATTGGTTAGAAACCCTAATTGGAAAAGAATAAGCCTAGGGAGGACGAAAATGACCTAAATATTCATCCAATGACACAAACACACCTATTGGATGCACAAGATTGGCTAGAAACCCTAATTGGACAAGAATAAGCCTAGGGAGGACGAAAATGACCTAAATGATAATCCAATGACACAAATGAACTTATAGGATGCATAAGATTGGTTAAAAACCCTAATTGGACAAGAATAAGCCTAGGGAGGACGAAATTGACCTAAATGTTCATCCAATGACACAAACACACCTATTGGATGCACAAGATTGGTTAAAATCCCTAATTGGACAAGAATAAGCCTAGGGAGGAAGAAAATGACCTAAATGTTCATCCAATGACACAAATGAACTCATTGGATGCACAAGATTAGTTAAAAACCCTAATTGGACAAGAATAAGCCTAGGGAGGACGAAAATGACCTAAATGTTCATCCAATGACACAAACACACCTATTGGATGCACAAGATTGGTTAAAATCCCTAATTGGACAAGAATAAGACTAGGGAGGACGAAAATGACCTAAATGTTCATCCAATGACACAAATGAACTTATTGGATGCACAAGATTGGTTAAAAACCCTAATTGGACAAGAATAAGCCTAGGGTGGACGAAAATGACCTAATTGTTCATCCAATGACAGAAATGAACTTATTGGATGCACATGATTGGTTAAAAACCCTAATTGGACAAGAATAAGCCTATGGAGGAAGAAAATAACCTAAATATTCATCTAATGACACAAATGAACTTATTGGATGCACAAGATTGGTTAGAAACCCTAATTGGAGAAGAATAAGCCTAGGGAGGACGAAAATGACCTAAATGTTCATCCAATGACACAAACACACCTATTGGATTCACAAGATTGATTAGAAACCCTAACTGGACAAGAATAAGCCTAGGGAGGACGAAAATGACCTCAATGTTCATCCAATGACACAAATTAACTTATTGGATGCACAAGATTGGTTAAAAACCCTAATTGGACAAGAATAAGCCTAAGGAGGACGAAAATGACCTAAATGTTAATCCAATGACACAAATGAACTTATTGGATGCACAAGATTAGTTAAAAACCCTAATTGGACAAGAATAAGCCTAGGGAGGACGAAAATGACCTAAATGTTCATCCAATGACACAAATTAACTTATTGGATGCACAAGATTGGTTAAAAACCCTAATTGGACAAGAATAAGCCTAGGGAGGACGAAAATGACCTAAATGTTAATCCAATGACACATGAACTTATTGGATGCAAAAGATTGGTTAGAAACCCTGATTGGAAAAGAATAAGCCTAGGGAGGACGAAAATGACCTAAATATTCATCCAATGACACAAACACACCTATTGGATGCACAAGATTGGTTAGAAACCCTAATTGGACAAGAATAAGCCTAGGGAGGACGAAAATGACCTAAATGTTCATCCAATGACACAAATGAACTTATTGGATGCACAAGATTGGTTAAAAACCCTAATTGGACAAGAATAAGCCTAGGGTGGACGAAACAGACCTAATTGTTCATCCAATGACACAAATGAACTTTTTGGATGCACATGATTGGTTAAAAACCATAATTGGACAAGAATAAGCCTAGGGAGGACGAAAATGACCTAAATGTTCATCCAATGACACAAATGAACTTATTGGATGCACAAGATTGCTTAAAACCCTAATTGGACAAGAATAAGCCTACGGAGTACGAAAATGACCTAAACGTTCATCCAATGACACAAACACACCTATTTGATGCACAAGATTGGTTAGAAACCCTAATTGGATAAGAATAAGACTAGGGAGGACGAAAATGACCTAAATGTTCATCCAATGACACAAACACACCTATTGGATGCACAAGATTGGTTAGAAACCCTAATTGGACAAGAATAAGCCTAGGGAGGATGAAAATGACCTAAATATTCATCCAATGACACAAATGAACTTATTGGATGCACAAGATTGCTTAAAACCCTAATTGGACAAGAATAAGCCTAGGGAGGGCGAAAATGACCTAAATGTTCGTCCAATGACACAAATGAACTTATTGGATGCACAAGATTGGTTGAAAACCTTTATTGGACAAGCATAAGCCTAGGGAGGACGAAAATGACCTAAATGTTAATCCAATGACACAAATAAACTTATTGGATGCACAAGATTGGTTAGAAACCCTAATTGGAAAAGAATAAGCCTAGGGAGGACGAAAATGACCTAAATGTTAATCTAATGACACAAATGAACTTATTGGATGCACAAGATTGGTTAAAAACCCTAATTGGACAAGAATAAGCCTAGGGAGGACGAAAATGACCTAAATGTTAATCCAATGACACAAATGAACTTATTGGGTGCACAAGATTGGTTAAAAACCCTAATTGGACAAGAATAAGCCTAGGTAGGTCGAAAATGAACTAAATGTTAATCCAATGACACAAATGAACTTATTGGATGCACAAGATTGGTTAAAAACCCTAATTGGACAAGAACAAGCCTAGGGAGGACGAAAATGACATAAATGTTCATCCAATGACACAAACACACCTATTGGATGCACAAGATTGGTTAAAAACCCTAATTGGACAAGAATAAGCCTAGGGAGGACGAAAATGACCTAAATGTTCATCCAATGACACAAATGAACTTATTGGATGCACAAGATTGGTTAAAAACCCTAATTGGACAAGAATAAGCCTAGGGTGGACGAAAATGACCTAAATGTTCATCCAATGACACAAATGAACTTTTCGGATGCACAAGATTGGTTAAAAACCCTAATTGGACAAGAATAAGCCTAGGGAGGACGAAAATGACCTAAATGTTCATCCAATGACACAAACACACCTATTGGATGCACAAGATTGGTTAGAAACCCTAATTGGACAAGAATAAGCCTAGAATGAACGAAAATGACCTAAATGTTCATCCAATGACACAAACACACCTATTGGATGCACAAGATTGGTTAAAAACCCTAATTGGACAAGAATAAGCCTAGGGAGGACGAAAATGACCTAAATGTTCATCCAATGACACAAATGAACTTATTGGATGCACAAGATTGGTTAAAAACCCTAATTGGACAAGAATAAGCCTAGGGTGGACTAAAATGACCTAAATGTTCATCCAATGACACAAATGAACTTTTCGGATGCACAAGATTGGTTAAAAACCCTAATTGGACAAGAATAAGCCTAGGGAGGACGAAAATGACCTAAATGTTCATCCAATGACACAAACACACCTATTGGATGCACAAGATTGGTTAGAAACCCTAATTGGACAAGAATAAGCCTAGGGAGGACAAAAATGACCTAAATGTTAATCCAATGACACAAATGAACTTATTGGATGCACAAGCTTGGTTAAAAACCCTAATTGGACAAGAATAAGCCTAGGGAGGATGAAAATGACCTAAATGTTAATCCAATGACACAAATGAAGTTATTGGATGCACAAGATTGGTTAAAAACCCTAATTGGACAAGAATAAGCCTATAGAGGACGAAAATGACTTAAATGTTCATCCAATGACACAAACACACCTATTGGATGCACTAGATTGGTTAGAAACCCTAATTGGACAAGAATAAGCCTAGGGAGGACGAAAATGACCTAAATGTTAATCCAATGACACAAATGAACTTATTGGATGCACAAGATTGGTTAAAAACACTAATTGGACAAGAATAAGCATAGGGTGGACGAAAATGACCTACATGTTCATCAAATGACTAAACACACCTATTGGATGCACAAGATTGGTTAGAAACCCTAATTGGACAAGAATAAGCCTAGGGAGGATGAAAATGACCTAAATGTTCATCCAATGACACAAATGAACTTATTGGATGCACAAGATTGGTTAAAAAACCTAATTGGACAAGAATAAGCCTAGGGAGGACGAAAATGACCTAAATGTTCATCCAATGACACAAACGCACCTATTGGATGCACAAGATTGTTTACAAACCCTAATTGGACAAGAATAAGCCTTGGGAGGACGAAAATGACCTAAATGTTCATCCAATGACACAAATGAACATATAGGATGCACAAGATTGGTTAAAAACACTAATTGGACAAGAATAAGCCTAGGGAGGACGAAAATGACCTAAATGTTCATCAAATGACTAAACACACCTATTGGATGCACAGGATTGGTTAGAAACCCTAATTGGACAAGAATAAGCCTAATGAGGACGAAAATGACCTAAATGTTAATTCAATGACACAAATGAACTTATTGGATGTACAAGATTTGTTAAAAACACTAATTGGACAAGAATAAGCCTAGGGAGGACGAAAATGACCTAAATGTTCATCAAATGACTAAACACACCTATTGGATGCACAAGATTGGTTAGAAACCCTAATTGGACAAGAATAAGCCTAGGGAGGACGAAAATAACCCAAATGTTCATCCAATGACACAAACACACCTATTGGATGCACAAGGTTGGTTAGAAACCCTAATTGGACAAGAATAAGCCTAGGGAGGACGAAAATGACCTAAATGTTCATCCAATGACACAAACACACCTATTGGATGCACAAGATTGGTTAAAAACCCTAATTGGACAAGAATAAGCCAAGGGAGGATGAAAATGACCTAAATGTTCATCCAATGACACAAATGAACTTATTAGATGCACAAGATTGCTTAAAAACCCTAATTGGACAAGAATAAGCCTAGCGAGGAAGAAAATGACCTAAATGTTCATCCAATGACACAAATGAACTTATTGGATGCACAAGATTGGTTAAAAACCCTAATTGGACAAGAATAAGCCTAGGGAGGACGAAAATGACCTAAATGTTCATCCAATGACACAAACACAACTATTGGATGCACTAGATTGGTTAGGAACCCTAATTGGACAAGAATAAGCCTACGGATGACGAAAATGACCTAAATGTTAATCCAATGACACAAATGAACTTATTGGATGCACAAGATTGGTTAAAAACACTAATTGGCCAAGAATAAGCCTAGGGAGGACGAAAATGACCTAAATGTTCATCAAATGACTAAACACACCTATTGGATGCACAAGATTGGTTAGAAACCCTAATTTGACAAGAATAAGCCTAGGGAGGACGAAAATGACCTAAATGTTCATCCAATGACACAAACACACCTATTGGATGCACAAGATTGGTTAAAAACCCTAATTGGACAATAATAAGCATAGGGAGGACGAAAATGACCTAAATGTTCATCCAATGACACAAACACACCTATTGGATGCACAAGATTGGTTAGAAACCCTAATTGGACAAGAATAAGCCTAGGGAGGACGAAAATGACCTAAATGTTCATCCAATAACACAAATGAACTTATTGGATGCACAAAATTGCTTAAAAACCCTAATTAGACAAGAATAAGCCTAAGGAGGACGAAAATGACCTAAATGTTCATCCAATGACACAAACACACCTATTGGATGCACAAGATTGGTTAGAAACCCTAATTGGACAAGAATAAGCCTAGGGAGGACGAAAATGACCTAAATGTTCATCCAATGACACAAATGAACTTATTGGATGCACAAGATTGGTTAAAAACCCTAATTGGACAAGAATAAGCCTAGGAAGGACGAAAATGACCTAAATGTTAATCCAATGACACAAACACACCTATTGGATGCACAAGATTGGTTATAAACCCTAATTGGACAAGAATAAGCCTAGGGAGGACGAAAATGACCTAAATGTTAATCCAATGACACAAATGAACTTATTGGATGCACAAGATTGGTTAAAAACCCTAATTGGACAAGAATAAGCCTAGGGAGGACGAAAATGACCTAAATGTTCATCAAATGACAAAACACACCTATTGGATGCACAAGATTGGTTAGAAACCCTAATTGGACAAGAATAAGCCTAGGGAGGACGAAAATGACCTAAATGTTCATCCAATGACACAAATGAACTTATTGGATGCACAAGATTGGTTAAAAACCCTAATTGGACAAGAATAAGCCTAGGGAGGACGAAAATGACCTAAATGTTCATCCAATGATACAAACACACCTATTGGATGCACAAGATTGGTTAGAAACCCTAATTGGACAAGAATAAGCCTAGGAAGGACGAAAATGAGCTAAATGTTCATCCAATGACACAAACACACCTATTTGATGCACAAGATTGGTTAGAAATCCTAATTGGACAAGAATAAGCCTAGGAAGGACGAAAATGACCTAAATGTTAATCCAATGACACAAATGAACTTATTGGATGCACAAGATTGGTTAAAAACCCTAATTGGACAAGAATAAGCCTAGGGAGGACGAAAATGACCTAAATGTTCATCCAATGACACAAATGAACTTATTGGATGCACAAGATTGGTTAAAAACCCTAATTGGACAAGAATAAGCCTAGGGTGGACGAAAATGACCTAATTGTTTATCCAATGACACAAATGAACTTATTGGATGCACATGATTGGTTAAAAACCCTAATTGGACAAGAATAAGCCTAGGGAGGACGAAAATGACCTAAATGTTAATCCAATGACACAAATGAACTTATTGGATGCACAAGATTGGTTAAAAACCATAATTGGACAAGAATAAGCCTAGGGAGGACGAAAATGACCTAAATGTTCATCCAATGACACAATTGAACTTATTGGATGCACAAGATTGCTTAAAACCCTAATTGGACAAGAATATGCCTAGGGAGGATGAAAAAGACCTAAATATTCATCCAATGACACAAATGAACTTATTGGATGTACAAGATTGCTTAAAACCCTAATTGGACAAGAATAAGACTAGGGAGGACGAAAATGACCTAAATGTTCATCCAATGACACAAACACACCTATTGGATGCACAAGATTGGTTAGAAACCCTAATTGGACAAGAATAAGCCTAGGGAGGACGAAAATGACCTAAATGTTAATCCAATGACACAAATGAACTTATTGGATGCACAAGATTGGTTAAAAACCCTAATTGGACAAGAATAAGCCTAGGGAGGACGAAAATAACCTAAATGTTCATCAAATGACTAAACACACCTATTGGATGCACAAGATTGGTTAGAAACCCTAATTGGACAAGAATAAGCCTAGGGAGAACGAAAATGACCTAAATGTTAATCCAATGACACAAATGAACTTATTGGATGCACAAGATTGGTTAAAAACACTAATTGGACAAGAATAAGCCTAGGGAGGACGAAAATGACCTAAATGTTCATCAAATGACTTAACACACCTATTGGATGCACAAGATTGGTTAGAAACCCTAATTGGACAAGAATAAGCCTAGGGAGGATGAAAATGACTTAAATGTTCATCCAAAGACACAAATGAACTTATTGGATGCACAAGATTGGTTAAAAACCCTAATTGGACAAGAATAAGCCTAGGGTGGACGAAAATGACCTAAATGTTCATCCAATGACACAAACACACCTATTGGATGCACAAGATTGTTTACAAACCCTAATTGGACAAGAATAAGCCTAGGGAGGACAAAAATGACCTAATTGTTAATCCAATGACACAAATGAACTTATTAGATGCACAAGCTTGGTTAAAAACCCTAATTGGACAAGAATAAGCCTAGGGAGGATGAAAATGACCTAAATGTTCATCCAATGACACAAATGAACTTATTGGATGCACAAGATTGGTTAAAAACCCTAATTGGACAAGAATAAGCCTAGGGTAGACGAAAATGACCTAATTGTTCATCCAATGACACAAATGAACTTATTGGATGCACATGATTGGTTAAAAACCCTAATTGGACAAGAATAAGCCTAGGGAGGACGAAAATGACCTAAATGTTCGTCCAATGCCACAAATGAACTTATTGGATGCACAAGATTGGTTAAAAACCCTAATTGGACAAGAATAAGCCTAGGGAGGACGAAAATGACCTAAATGTTAATCAAATGACACATATTGGATGCACAAGATTGGTTAAAAACCCTAATTGGACAAGAATAAGCCTAGGGAGGACGAAAATGACCTAAATGTTCATCCAATGACACAAATGAACTTATTGGATGCACAAGATTGGTTAAAAACCCTAATTGGACAAGAATAAGCCTAGGGTAGACGAAAATGACCTAATTGTTCATCCAATGACACAAATGAACTTATTGGATGCACATGATTGGTTAAAAACCCTAATTGGACAAGAATAAGCCTAGGGAGGGCGAAAATGACCTAAATGTTAAACCAATGACACAAATGAACTTATTGGATGCACAAAATTGCTTAAAACCCTAATTGGACAAGAATAAGCCTAAGGAGGACGAAAATGACCTAAATGTTCATCCAATGACACAAACACACCTATTGGATGCACAAGATTGGTTAGAAACCCTAATTGGACAAGAATAAGCCTAGGGAGGATGAAAATGACCTAGATGTTCATCCAATGACACGAACACACGTATTGGATGCACAAGATTAGTTAGAAACCCTAATTGGACAAGAATAAGCCTAGGGAGGGCGAAAATGACCTAAATGTAAATCCAATGAAACAAATGAACTTATTGGATGCACAAGATTGGTAAAAAACCCTAATTGGAAAAGAATAAGCCTAGGGAGGACGAAAATGACCTAAATGTTCATCCAATGACACAAATGAACTTATTGGATGCACATGATTGGTTAAAAACCCTAATTAGACAAGAATAAGCCTAGGGAGGACGAAAATGACCTAAATGTTCATCCAATGACACAAACACACCTATTGGATGCACAAGATTGGTTAGAAACCCAAATTGGACAAGAATAAGCCTAGGGAGGACGAAAATGACCTTAATGTTCATCCAATGACACAAATGAACTTATTGGATGCACAAGATTGGTTAAAAACCCTAATTGGACAAGAATAAGCCTAGGAAGGACGAAAATGACCTAAATGTTCATCCAATGACACAAACACACCTATTGGATGCACAAGATTGGTTAAAAACCCTAATTGGACAAGAATAAGCCTAGGGAGGACGAAAATGACCTAATTGATCATCCAATGACACAAACACACCTATTGGATGCACAAGATTGGTTAAAAACCCTAATTGGACAAGAATAAGCCTAGGGAGGACGAAAATGACCTAATTGATCATCCAATGACACAAACACACCTATTGGATGCATAAGATTGGTTAAAAACCCTAATTGGACAAGAATAAGCTTAGGGAGGACGAAAAATGACCTAATTGATCATCCAATGACACAAACACACCTATTGGATGCACAAGATTGGTTAAAAACCCTAATTGGACAAGAATAAGCCTAGGGAGGACGAAAATGACCTAATTGATCATCCAATGACACAAACACACCTATTGGATGCACAAGATTAGTCTAAAACTCTAATTGGACAAGAATATGCCTAGGGAGGACGAAAATGACCTAAATGTTAATCCAATGACACAAATGAACTTATTGGATGCACAAGATTGGTTAAAAACCCTAATTGGACAAGAATAAGCCTAGGGTGGACGAAAATGACCTAATTGTTCATCCAATGACACAAATGAACTTATTGGATGCACATGATTGGTTTAAAACCCTAATTGGACAAGAATAAGCCTAGGGAGGATGAAAATGACCTAAATGTTAATCCAATGACACAAATGAAC
This sequence comes from Cicer pinnatifidum, assembly GCA_037974775.1. Taxonomy (NCBI): domain Eukaryota; kingdom Viridiplantae; phylum Streptophyta; class Magnoliopsida; order Fabales; family Fabaceae; genus Cicer; species Cicer pinnatifidum. Next base: position 3,188 of record JBBPBR010000489.1, on the reverse strand, counting down.
TTATTGGATGCACAAAATTGCTTAAAATCCCTAATTGGACAAGAATAAGCCTAGGGAGGACGAAAATGACCTAAATGTTCATCCAATGACACAAATGAACTTATTGGATGCACAAGATTGGTTAAAAACCCTAATTGGACAAGAATAAGCCTAGGGTGGACGAAAATGACCTAATTGTTCATCCAATGACACAAATGAACTTATTGGATGCACATGATTGGTTAAAAACCCGAATTGGACAAGAATAAGCCTAGTGAGGACGTAAATGACCTAAATGTTAATCCAATGACACAAATGAACTTATTGGATGCACAAGATTGGTTAAAAACCCTAATTGGACAAGAATAAGCCTAAGGAGGACAAAAAGGACCTAAATGTTCATCCAATGACACAAACACACCTATTGGATGCACAAGATTGGTTAGAAACCCTAATTGGATAAGAATAAGCCTAGGGAGGATGAAAATGACCTAAATGTTCATCCAATGACACAAACACACCTATTGGATGCACAAGATTTGTTGAAAACCCTAATTGGACAAGAATAAGCCTAGGGAGGACGAAAATGACCTAAATGTTCATCCAATGACACAAACACACCTATTGGATGCACAAGATTAGTTAGAAACCCTAATTGGACAAGAATAAGCCTAGGGAGGGCGAAAATGACCTAAATGTTAATCCAATGAAACAAATGAACTTATTGGATGCACAAGATTGGTTAAAAACCCTAATTCGACAAGAATAAGCCTAGGGAGGACGAAAATGACCTAAATGTTCATCCAATGACACAAACACACCTATTGGATGCACAAGCTTGGTTAGAAACCCTAATTGTACAAGAATAAGCCTAGGGAGGACGAAAATGACCTAAATGTTAATCCAATGACACAAATGAACTTATTGGATGCACAAGATTGGTTAAAAACCCTAATTGGACAAGAATAAGCCTAGGGAGGACGAAAATGACCTAAATGTTCATCCAATGACACAAACACACCTATTGGATGCACAAGATTGGTTAAAAACTCTAATTGGATAAGAATAGGCCTAGGGAGGACGAAAATGACCTAAATGTTCATCCAATGACACAAACACACCTATTGGATGCACAAGATTGGTTAAAAACCCTAATTGGACAAAAATAAGCATAGGGAGGACGAAAATGACCTAAATGTTCATCGAATGACACAAACACACCTATTGGATGCACAAGATTGGTTAGAAACCCTAATTGGACAAGAATAAGCCTAGGGAGGACGAAAATGACCTAAATGTTAATCCAATGACACAAATGAACTTATTGGATGCACAAGATTGGTTAAAAACCCTAATTGGACAAGAATAAGCCTAGGGAGGACGAAAATAACCTAAATGTTCATCAAATGACTAAACACACCTATTGGATGCACAAGATTGGTTAGAAACCCTAATTGGACAATAATAAGCCTAGGAAGGACGAAAATGACCTAAATGTTCACCCAAAGACACAAATGAACTTATTGGATGCACAAGATTGGTTAAAAACCCTAATTGGACAAGAATAAGCCTAGGGAGGACGAAAATGACCTAAATGTTCATCCAATGACACAAACACACCTATTGGATGCACAAGATTGGTTAGAAACCCTAATTGGACAAGAATAAGCCTAGGGAGGACGAAAATGACCTAAATGTTAATCCAATGACACAAATGAACTTATTGGATGCACAAGATTGGTTAAAAACCCTAATTGGACAAGAATAAGCCTAGGGAGGACGAAAATGACCTAAATGTTCATCCAATAACACAAACACACCTATTGGATGCACAAGAATGGTTAAAAACCCTAATTGGACAAGAATAAGCATTGGGAAGACAAAAATGACCTAAATGTTCATCCAATGACACAAACACACCTATTGGATGCACAAGATTGGTTAGAAACCCTAATTGGACAAGAATAAGCCTAGGGAGGACGAAAATGACCTAAATATTCATCCAATGACACAAATGAACTTATTGGATGCACAAGATTGGTTAAAAACCCTAATTGGACAAGAATAAGCCTAGGGAGGACCAAAATGACCTAAATGTTCATCCAATGACACAAACACACCTATTGGATGCACAAGATTGCATAAAAACCCTAATTGGACAAGAATAAAACTAGGGAGGACGAAAATGACCTAAATGTTCCTACAATGACACAAACACACCTATTGGAGGCATAAGATTGCATAAAAACCCTAATTGGACAAGAATAAGACTAGGGAGGACGAAAATGACCTAAATGTTAATCCAATGACACAAATGAACTTATTGGATGCACAAGATTGGTTAAAAACCCTAATTGGACAAGAATAAGCCTAGGGAGGACGAAAATGACCTAAATGTTCATCCAATGACACAAATGAACTTATTGGATGCACAAGATTGGTTGAACACCCTAATTGGACAAGAATAAGCCTAGGGAGGACGAAAATGACCTAAATGTTCATCCAATGACACAAATGAACTTATTGGATGCACAAGATTGGTTAAAATCCCTAATTGGACAAGAATAAGCCTAGGGAGGACGAAAATAACCTAAATGTTCATCCAATGACACAAATGAACTTATTGGATGCACAAGATTGGTTAAAAACCCTAATTGGACAAGAATAAGCATAGGGAGGACGAAAATGACCTAAATGTTCATCCAATGACACAAACACACCTATTGGATGCACAAGATTGGTTAGAAACCCTAATTGGACAAGAATAAGCCTAGGGAGGATGAAAATGACCTAAATGTTCATCCAATGACAAAAACACACCTATTGGATGCACAAGATTAGTTAGAATCCCTAATTGGACAAGAATAAGCCTAGGGAGGACGAAAATGACCTAAATGTTAATCTAATGAAACAAATGAACTTATTGGATGCACAAGATTGGTTAAAAACCCTAATTGGACAAGAATAAGCCTAGGAAGGACGAAAATGACCTAAATGTTCATCCAATGACACAAACACACCTATTGGATGCACAAGATTGGTTAAAAACCCTAATTGGACAAGAATAAGCCTAGGGAGGACAAAAATGACCTAAATGTTCATCCAATGACACAAATGAACTTATTGGATGCACATGATTGGTTAAAAACCCTAATTAGACAAGAATAAGCCTAGGGAGGACGAAAACGACCTAAATGTTAATCCAATGA
>JBBPBR010000488.1:126425-240791 GCA_037974775.1 Cicer pinnatifidum | reverse complement strand
AGAATAAGCCTAGGGAGGACGAAAATGACCTAAATGTTAATCCAATGACACAAATGAACTTATTGGATGCACAAGATTGCTTAAAACCATAATTGGACAAGAATAAGCCTAGGGAGGACGAAAATGACCTAAATGTTCATCCAATGACACAAACACACCTATTGGATGCACAAGATTGGTTAGAAACCCTAATTGGACAAGAATAAGCCTAGGGAGGACGAAAATGACCTAAATGTTAATCCAATGACACAAATGAACTTATTGGATGCACAAGATTGGTTAAAAACCCTAATTGGACAAGAATAAGCCTAGGGAGGGAGAAAATGACCTAAATGTTAATCCAATGACACAAATGAACTTATTGGATGCACAAGATTGGTTAGAAACCCTAGTTGGAAAAGAATAAGCCTAGGGAGGACGAAAATGACCTAAATGTTAATCTAATGACACAAACACACCTATTGGATGCACAAGATTGGTTAGAAACCCTAATTGGACAAGAATAAGCCTAGGGAGGACGAAAATGACCTAAATGTTAATCCAATGACACAAATGAACTTATTGGATGCACAAGATTGGTTAAAAACCCTAATTGGACAAGAATAAGCCTAGGGAGGACGAAAATGACCTAAATGTTAAACCAATGACACAAAGGAACTTATTGGATGCACAAGATTGGTTAAAAACCCTAATTGGACAAGAATAAGCCTAGGGAGGACGAAAATGACCTAAATGTTCATCCAATGACACAAACACACCTATTGGATGCACAAGATTGGTTAAAAACCCTAATTGGACAAGAATAAGCCTAGGGAGGACGAAAATGACCTAAATGTTCATCCAATGACACAAATGAACTTATTGGATGCACAAGATTGCTTAAAAACCCTAATTGGATAAGAATACGCCAAGGGAGGACGAAAATGACCTAAATGTTCATCCAATGACACAAATGAACTTATTGGATGCACAAGATTGCTTAAAAACCCTAATTGGACAAGAATAAGCCTAGGGAGGACGAAAATGACCTAAATGTTCATCCAATGACACAAATGAACTTATTGGATGTACAAGATTGATTAAAAACTCTAATTGGACAAGAATAAGCCTAGGGAGGACGGAAATGACCTAAATGTTCATCCAATGACACAAACACACCTATTGGATGCACAAGATTGGTTAGAAACCCTAATTGAACAAGAATAAGCCTAGGGAGGACGAAAAGGACCTAAATGTTCATCCAATGACAAACACACCTATTGGATGCACAAGATTGGTTAAAAACCCTAATTGGACAAGAATAAGCCTAGGGAGGACGAAAACGACCTAAATGTTCATCCAATAACACAAATGAACTTATTGGATGCACAAGATTGCTTAAAAACCTTAATTAGACAAGAATAAGCCTAGGGAGGACGAAAATGACCTAAATGTTCATCCAATGACACAAATACACCTATTGGATGCACAAGATTGGTTAGAAACCCTAATTGGACAAGAATAAGCCTAGGGAGTACGAAAATGACCCATATGTTCATCCAATGACACAAACACACCTATTGGATGCACAAGATTGGTTAAAAACCCTAATTGGACAAGAATAAGCCTAGGGAGGACGAAAATGACCTAAATGTTCATCCAATGACACAAATGAACTTATTGGATGCACAAGATTGGTTAAAAACCCTAATTGGACAAGAATAAGCCTAGGGAGGACGAAAATGACCTAAATGGTCATCCAATGACACAAATGAATTTATTGGATGCACAAGATTGCTTAAAAACCCTAATTAGACAAGAATAAGCCTAGGGAGGACGAAAATGACCTAAATGTTCATCCAATGACACAAATACACCTATTGGATGCACAAGATTGGTTAGAAACCCTAATTGGACAAGAATAAGCCTAGGGAAGACGAAAATGACCTAAATGTTCATCCAATGACACAAACACACCTATTGGATGCACATGATTGGTTAAAAACCCTAATTGGGCAAGAATAAGCCTAGGGAGGACGAAAATGACCTAAATGTTCATCCAATGACACAAATGAACTTATTGGATGCACAAGATTGCTTAAAAACCCTAATTGGACAAGAATAAGCATAGGGAGGACGAAAAATGACCTAAATGTTCATCCAATGACACAAATGAACTTATTGGATGCACAAGATTGCTTAAAACCCTGATTGGACAAGAATAAGACTAGGGAGGAGAAAATGACCTAAATGTTCATCCAATGACACAAACACACCTATTGGATGCACAAGATTGGTTAAAAACCCTAATTGGACAAGAATAAGCCTAGGGAGGACGAAAATGACCTAAATGTTCATCCAATGACACAAATGAACTTATTGGATGCACAAGATTGCTTAAAAACCCTAATTGGACAAGAATAAGCCTTGGGAGGACGAAAATGACCTAAATGTTCATCCAATGACACAAATGAACCTCTTGGTTGCACAAGATTGGTTAAAAACCCTAATTGGACAAGAATAATTCTAGGGAGGACGAAAATGACCTAAATGTTCATCCAATGACACAAATGAACTTATTGGACGCACAAGATTGGTTAAAAATCCTAATTGGACAAGAATAAGACTAGGGAGGACGAAAATGACCTAAATGTTCATCCAATGACACAAACACACCTATTGGATGCACAAGATTGGTTAAAAACCCTAATTGGACAAGAATAAGCCTAGGGAGGACGAAAATGACCTAAATGTTCATCCAATGACACAAATGAACTTATTGGATGCACAAGATTGCTTAAAAACCCTAATTGGACAAGAATAAGCCTTGGGAGGACGAAAATGACCTAAATGTTAATCCATTGCCAGAAATGAACTTATTGGAGGCACAAGATTGGTTAAAAACCCTAATTGGACAAGAATAAGCCTAGGGTGGACGAAAATGACCTAAATGTTTATCCAATGATACAAATGAACTTAATGGATGCACAAGATTGGTTAAAAACCCTAATTGGACAAGAATAAACCTAGGGAGGACGAAAATGACCTAAATGTTCATCCAATGACACAAACACACCTATTGGATGCACAAGATTGGTTAAAAACCCTAATTGGACAAGAATAAGCCTAGGGAGGACGAAAATGACCTAAATGTTCATCCAATGACACAAATGAACTTATTGGATGCACAAGATTGGTTAAAAACCTTAATGGGACAAGTATAAGCCTAGGGAGGACGAAAATGACCTAAATGTTCATCCAATGACACAAACACACCTATTGGATGCACAAGATTGGTTAAAAACCCTAATTGGACAAGAATAAGCCTAGGGAGGACGAAAATGACCTAAATGTTCATCCAATGACACAAAAAGACACCTATTGGATGCACAAGATTGGTTAAAAACCCTAATTGGACAAGAATAAGCCTAGGGTTGACGAAAATGACCTAAATGTTTATCCAATGACACAAACACACCTATTGGATGCACAAGATTGGTTAAAAACCCTAATTGGACAAGAATAAGCCTAGGGAGGACGAAAATGACCTAAATGTTCATCCAATGACACAAATGAACTTATTGGATGCACAAGATTGGTTAAAAACATTAATTGGACAAGAATAAGCCTAGGGAGGACGATAATGACCTAAATGTTCATCCAATGACACAAATGAACTTATTGGATGCACAAGATTGGTTAAAAACCCTAATTGGACAAGAATAAGCCTAGGGAGGACGAAAATGACCTAAATGTTCATCCAATGACACAAATGAACTTATTGGATGCACAAGATTGGTTAAAAACCCAAATTGGACAAGAATAAGCCTAGGGAGGGCGAAAATGACCTAAATGTTCGTCCAATGACAGAAACACACCTATTGGATGCACAAGATTGCATAAAAATCCTAATAGGACAAGAATAAGACTAGGGAGGACGAAAATGACCTAAATGTTCATCCAATGACACAAACACACATATTGGATGCACAAGATTGCTTGAAATGCTAATTGGACAAGAATAAGACTAGGGAGGACGAAAATGACCTAAATGTGCATCCAATGACACAAATGAACTTATTGGATGCACAAGATTGGTTAAAAACCCTAATTGGACAAGAATAAGCCTAGGGAGGACGAAAATGACCTAAATGTTCATCCAATGACACAAATGAACTTATTGGATGCACATGATTGGTTAAAAATCCTAATTAGACAAGAATAAGCCTAGGGAGGACGAAAATGACCTAAATGTTAATCCAATGACACAAATGAACTTATTGGATGCACAAGATTGCTTAAAACCATAATTGGACAAGAATAAGCCTAGGGAGGACGAAAATGACCTAAATGTTCATCCAATGACACAAACACACCTATTGGATGCACAAGATTGGTTAAAAAACCCTAATTGGACAAGAATAAGCCTAGAGAGGACGAAATGACCTAAATGTTAATCCAATGAAACAAATGAACTTATTGGATGCACAAGATTGGTTAAAAACCCTAATTGGACAAGAATAAGCCTAGGGAGGACGAAAATGACCTAAATGTTCATCCAATGACACAAATGAACTTATTGGATGCACATGATTGGTTAAAAATCCTAATTAGAAAAGAATAAGCCTAGGGAGGACGAAAATGACCTAAATGTTAATCCAATGACACAAATGAACTTATTGGATGCACAAGATTGCTTAAAACCATAATTGGACAAGAATAAGCCTAGGGAGGACGAAAATGACCTAAATGTTCATCCAATGACACAAACACACCTATTGGATGCACAAGATTGGTTAGAAACCCTAATTGGACAAGAATAAGCCTAGGGAGGACGAAAATGACCTAAATGTTCATCCAATGACACAAATGAACTTATTGGATGCACAAGATTCGTTAAAAACCCTAATTGGACAAGAATAAGCCTAGGAAGGACGAAAATGACCTAAATGTTCATCCAATGACACAAATGAACTTATTGGATGCACATGATTGGTTAAAAATCCTAATTAGACAAGAATAAGCCTAGGGAGGACGAAAATGACCTAAATGTTAATCCAATGACACAAATGAACTTATTGGATGCACAAGATTGCTTAAAACCATAATTGGACAAGAATAAGCCTAGGGAGGACGAAAATGACCTAAATGTTCATCCAATGACACAAACACACCTATTGGATGCACAAGATTGGTTAAAAAACCCTAATTGGACAAGAATAAGCCTAGAGAGGACGAAATGACCTAAATGTTAATCCAATAAAACAAATGAACTTATTAGATGCACAAGATTGGTTAAAAACCCTAATTGGACAAGAATAAGCCTAGGGAGGACGAAAATGACCTAAATGTTCATCCAATGACACAAATGAACTTATTGGATGCACATGATTGGTTAAAAACCCTAATTGGACAAGAATAAGCCTAGGAAGGACGAAAATGACCTAAATGTTAATCCAATGACACAAATGAACTTATTGGATGCACAAGATTGCTTAAAACCCTAATTGGACAAGAATAAGCATAGGGAGGGCGAAAATGTCCTAAATGTTCATCCAATGACACAAACACACCACTTGGATGCACAAGATTGGTTAGAAACCCTAATTGGACAAGAATAAGCCTAGGGAGGACGAAAATGACCTAAATGTTAATCCAATGACACAAATGAACTTATTGGATGCACAAGATTGGTTAAAAACCCTAATTGGACAAGAATAAGCTTAGGGAGGAAGAAAATGACCTAAATGTTCATCCAATGAAACAAACACACCTATTGGATGCACAAGATTGGTTAAAATACCTAATTGGAAAAGAATAAGCCTAGGGAGGACGAAAATGACCTAAATGTTCATCCAATGACACAAATGAACTTATTGGATGCACAAGATTGGTTAAAAACCCTAATTGGACAAGAATAAGCCTAGGGTGGACGAAAATGACCAAATTGTTCATCCAATGACACAAATGAACTTATTGGATGCACATGATTGGTTAAAAACCCGAATTGGACAAGAATAAGCCTAGGGAGGACGTAAATGACCTAAATGTTAATCCAATGACACAAATGAACTTATTGGATGCATAAGATTGGTTAAAAACCCTAATTAGACAAGAATAAGCCTAGGGAGGACAAAAATGACCTAAATGTTCATCCAATGACACAAACACACCTATTGGATGCACAAGATTGGTTAGAAACCCTAATTGGATAAGAATAAGCCTAGGGAGGATGAAAATGACCTAAATGTTCATCCAATGACACAAACACACCTATTGGATGCACAAGATTGGTTAGAAACCCTAATTGGACAAGAATAAGCCTAGGGAGGATGAAAATGACCTAAATGTTCATCCAATGACACAAACACACCTATTGGATGCACAAGATTAGTTAGAAACCCTAATTGGACAAGAATAAGCCTAGGGAGGACGAAAATGACCTAAATGTTAATCCAATGAAACAAATGAACTTATTGGTTGCACAAGATTGGTTAAAAACCCTAATTGGACAAGAATAAGCCTAGGGAGGACGAAAATGACCTAAATGTTCATCCAATGACACAAATGAACTTATTGGATGCACAAGATTGGTTAGAAACCCTAATTGGACAAGAATAAGCCTAGGAAGGACGAAAAAGACCTAAATGTTCACCCAATGACACAAATGAACTTATTGGATGCACAGGATTGGTTAAAATCCCTAATTGGACAAGAATAAGCCTTGGGAGGACGAAAATGACCAAAATGTTCACCCAATGACACAAATGAACTTATTGGATGCACAAGATTGGTTAAAAACCCTAATTGGACAAGAATAAGCCTAGGGAGGACGAAAATGACCTAAATGTTCATCCAATGACACAAACACACCTATTGGATGCACAAGATTGGTTAGAAACCCTAATTGGACAAGAATAAGCCTAGGGAGGACGAAAATGACCTAAATGTTCATCCAATGACACAAACACCCCTATTGGATGCACAAGATTGGTTAGAAACCCTAATTGGACAAGAATAAGCCTAGGGAGGACGAAAATGACCTAAATGTTAATCCAATGACACAAATGAACTTATTGGATGCACAAGATTGGTTAAAAACCCTAATTGGTCAAGAATAAGCCTAGGAAGGACGAAAATGACCTAAATGTTAATCCAATGACACAAACGAACTTATTGGAGGCACAAGATTGGTTAAAAACCCTAATTGGACAAGAATAAGCCTAGGGAGGACGAAAATGACCTAAATGTTCATCCAATGACACAAACACACCTATTGGATGCACAAGATTGGTTAGAAACCCTAATTGGACAAGAATAAGCCTAGGGAGGACGAAAATGACCTAAATGTTAATCCAATGACACAAATGAACTTATTGGATGCACAAGATTGGTTAAAAACCCTAATTGGACAAGAATAAGCCTAGGGAGGACGAAAATAACCTAAATGTTCATCAAATGACTAAACACACCTATTGGATGCACAAGATTGGTTAGAAACCCTAATTGGACAATAATAAGCCTAGGAAGGACGAAAATGACCTAAATGTTCACCCAAAGACACAAATGAACTTATTGGATGCACAAGATTGGTTAAAAACCCTAATTGGACAAGAATAAGCCTAGGGAGGACGAAAATGACCTAAATGTTCATCCAATGACACAAACACACCTATTGGATGCACAAGATTGGTTAGAAACCCTAATTGGACAAGAATAAGCCTAGGGAGGACGAAAATGACCTAAATGTTAATCCAATGACACAAATGAACTTATTGGATGCACAAGATTGGTTAAAAACCCTAATTGGACATGAATAAGCCTAGGGAGGACGAAAATGACCTAAATGTTTACCCAATGACACAAATGAACTTATAAGATGCACAAGATTGGTTAAAAACCCTAATTGGACAAGAATAAGCCTAGGGAGGACGAAAATGACCTAAATGTTCATCCAATGACACAAACACACCTATTGGATGCACAAGATTGGTTAAAAACCCTAATTGGACAAGAATAAGCCTAGGCAGGACGAAAATGACCTAAATGTTCATCCAATGACACAAATGAACTTATTGGATGCATAAGATTGGTTAAAAACCCTAATTGGACAAGAATAAGCTTAGGGTGGACGAAAATGACCTAATTGTTCATCCAATGACACAAATGAACTTTTTTGGATGCACATGATTGGTTAAAAACCCTAATTGGACAAGAATAAGCCTAGGGAGGATGAAAATGACCTAAATATTCATCCAATGACACAAATGAACTTATTGGATGCACAAGATTGCTTAAAACCCTAATTGGACAAGAATAAGCCTAGGGAGGACAAAAATGACCTAAATGTTCATCCAATGACACAAACACACCTATTGGATGCACAAGATTGGTTAGAAACCCTAATTGGATAAGAATAAGCCTAGGGAGGATGAAAATGACCTAAATGTTCATCCAATGACACAAACACACCTATTGGATGCACAAGATTGGTTGAAAACCCTAATTGGACAAGAATAAGCCTATGGAGGATGAAAATGACCTAAATATTCATCCAATGACACAAATAAACTTATTGGATGCACAAGATTGCTTTAAACCCTAAATGGACAAGAATAAGCCTAGGGAGGACGAAAATGACCTAAATGTTCATCCAATGACACAAACACACCTATTGGATTCACAAGAATGATTAGAAACACTAATTGGACAAGAATAAGCCTAGAAAGGACGAAAATGACCTAAATGTTCATCGAATGACTCAAATGAACTTATTGGATGCACAAGATTGGTTAAAAACCCTAATTGGACAAGAATAAGCCTAGGGAGGACGAAAATGACCTAAATATTAATCCAATGACACAAATGAACTTATTGGATGCACAAGATTGGTTAGAAACCCTAATTGGAAAAGAATAAGCCTAGGGAGGACGAAATTGACCTAAATGTTCATCCAATGACACAAACACACCTATTGGATGCACAAGATTGGTTAGAAACCCTAATTGGACAAGAATAAGCCTAGGGAGGACGAAAATGACCTAAATGTTAATCCAATGACACAAATGAACTTATTGGATGCACAAGATTGGTTAAAAACCCTAATTGGACAAGAATTAGCCTAAGGAGGACGAAAATGACCTAAATGTTAATCCAATGACACAAATGAACTTATTGGATGCACAAGATTGGTTAAAAACCCTAATTGGACAAGAATAAGCCTAGGGAGGACGAAAATGACCTAAATGTTCATCCAATGACACAAACATACCTATTGGATGCACAAGATTGGTTAAAAACCCTAATTGGACAAGAATAAGCCTAGGGAGGACGAAAATGACCTAAATGTTAATCCAATGACACAAATGAACTTATTGGATGCACAAGATTGGTTAGAAACCCTAATGGGACAAGAATAAGCCTAGGGAGGACGAAAGTAACCTAAATGTTCATCCAATGACACAAACACACCTATTGGATGCACAAGATTGGTTAGAAACCCTAATTGGACAAGAATAAGCCTAGGGAGGACGAAAATGACCTAAATGTTAATCCAATGACACAAATGAACTTATTGGATGCACAAGATTGGTTAAAAACCCTAATTGGACAACAAAAGCCTAGGGAGGACGAAAATGACCTAAATGTTCATCCAATGACACAAACACACCTATTGGATGCACAAGATTGGTTAGAAACCCTAATTGGACAAGAATAAGCCTAGGGAGGACGAAAATGACCTAAATGTTAATCTAATGACACAAATGAACTTATTGGATGCACAACATAGGTTAAAAACCCTAATTGGTCAAGAATAAGCCTAGGGAGGACGAAAATGACCTAAATGTTCATCCAATGACACAAACACACCTATTGGATGCACAAGATTGGTTAGAAACCCTAATTGGACAAGAATAAGCCTAGGGAGGACGAAAATGACCTAAATGTTCATTCAATGTCACAAACACACCTATTGGATGCACAAGATTGGTTAGAAACCCTAATTTGACAAGAATAAGTCTAGGGAGGACGAAAATGACCTAAATGTTAATCCCATGACACAAATGAACTTATTGGATGCACAAGATTGGTTAAAAACACTAATTGGACAAGAATAAGCCTAGGGAGGACGAAAATGACCTAAATGTTCATCCAATGACACAAATGAACTTATTGGATGCACAAGATTGGTTAAAAACCCTAATTGGAAAAGAATAAGCCTAGGGAGGACGAAAATGACCTAAATGTTCATCAAATGACTAAACACATCTATTGGATGCACAAGATTGGTTAGAAACCCTAATTGGACAAGAATAAGCCTAGGGAGGACGAAAATGACCTAAATGTTAATCCAATGACACAAATGAACTTATTGGATGCACAAGATTGGTTAAAAACCCTAATTGGACAAGAATAAGCCTAGGGAGGACGAAAATGACCTAAATGTTCATCCAATGACACAAACACACCTATTGGATGCACAAGATTGGTTAGAAACCCTAATTGGACAAGAATATGCTTAGGGAGGACGAAAATGACCTAAATGTTCATCCAATGACACAAACACACCTATTGGATGCACACGATTGGTTAGAAACCCTAATTTGACAAGAATAAGCCTAGGGAGGACGAAAATGACCTAACTATTCATCCAATGACACAAATGAAATTATTGGATGCACAAGATTGGTTAAAAACCCTAATTGGAAAAGAATAAGCCTAGGGAGGACGAAAATGACCTAAATGTTCATCCAATGACACAAACACACCTATTGGATGCACAAGATTGGTTAGAAACCCTAATTGGACAAGAATAAGCCTAGGGAGGACGAAAATGACCTAAATGTTCACCCAATGACACAAATGAACTTATTGGATGCACAAGATTGGTTAAAAACCCTAATTGGACAAGAATAAGCCAAGGGAGGACGAAAATGACCTAAATGTTCATCCAATGACACAAACACACCTATTGGATGCACAAGATTGGTTAAAAACACTAAATGGACAAGAATAAGCATAGGAAGGACGAAAATGACCTAAATGTTCATCCAATGACATAAACACACCTAATGGATGCACAAGATTGGTTAAAACCCCTAATTGGACAAGAATAAGCCTAGGGAGGACAAAAATGACCTAAATATTCATCCAATGACCCAAACACACCTATTGGATGCACAAGATTGGTTAGAAACCCTAATTGCACAAGAATATGCCTAGGGAGGACGAAAATGACCTAAATGTTCATCCAATGACACAAACACACCTATTGGATGCACACGATTGGTTAGAAACCCTAATTTGACAAGAATAAGCCTAGGGAGGACGAAAATGACCTAACTATTCATCCAATGACACAAATGAACTTATTGGATGCACAAGATTGGTTAAAAACCCTGATTGGGAAAGAATAAGCCTAGGGAGGACGAAAATGACCTAAATGTTCATCCAATGACACAAACACACCTATTGGATGCACAAGATTGGTTAGAAACCCTAATTAGACAAGAATAAGCCTAGGGAGGACGAAAATGACCTAAATGTTCATCCAATGACACAAATGAACTTATTGGATGCACAAAATTGCATAAAACCCTAATTGGACAAGAATTAGCCTAGGGAGGACGAAAATGACCTAAATGTTAATCCAATGACACAAATGAACTTATTGGATGCACAAGATTGGTTAGAAACCCTAATTGGACAAGAATAAGTCTAGGGAGGACGAAAATGACCTAAATGTTCATCCAATGACACAAACACACCTATTGGATGCACTAGATTGGTTAAAATCCCTAATTGGACAAGAATAAGCCTAGGGAGAACGAAAATGACCTTAATGTTCATCCAATGACACAAATGAACTTATTGGATGCACAAGATTGGTTAAAAACCCTAATTGGACAAGAATAAGCCTAGGGTAGACGAAAATCACCTAATTGTTCATCCAATGACACAAATGAACTTATTGGATGCACATGATTGGTTAAAAACCCTAATTGGACAAGAATAAGCATAGGGAGGACGAAAATGACCTAAATGTTCATCCAATGACACAAACACACCTATTGGATGCACAAGATTGGTTAGAAACCCTAATTGGACAAGAATAAGCCTAGGGAGGATGAAAATGACCTAAATGTTCATCCAATGACAAAAACTCACCTATTGGATGCACAAGATTAGTTAGAAACCCTAATTGGACAAGAATAAGCCTAGGGAGGACGAAAATGACCTAAATGTTAATCTAATGAAACAAATGAACTTATTGGATGCACAAGATTGGTTAAAAACCCTAATTGGACAAGAACAAGCCTAGGAAAGACGAAAATGACCTAAATGTTAATCCAATGACAGAAATGAACTTATTGGATGCACAAGATTGGTTAAAAACCCTAATTGGACAAGAATAAGCATAGGGAGGACGAAAATGACCTAAATGTTCATCCAATGACACAAACACACCTATTGGATGCACAAGATTGGTTAAAATCCCTAATTGGACAAGAATAAGCCTAGGGAGGACGAAAATGACCTAAATGTTCATCCAATGACACAAATGAACTTATTGGATGCACAAGATTGGTTAAAACCCCTAATTGGACAAGAATAAGCCTAGGGTGGAGGAAAATGACCTAATTGTTCATCCAATGGCACAAATGAACTTATTGGATGCACATGATTGGTTAAAAACCCTAATTGGACAAGAATAAGCTTAGGGTGGACGAAAATGACCTAATTGTTCATCCAATGACACAAATGAACTTATTGGATGCACATGATTGGTTTAAAACCCTAATTGGACAAGAATAAGCCTAGGGAGGACGAAAATGACCTAAATGTTAACCCAATGACACAAATGAACTTATTGGATGCACAAAATTGCTTAAAACCCTAATTGGACAAGAATAAGCCTAGGAAAGACGAAAATGACCTAAATGTTCATCCAATGACACAAACACACCTATTGGATGCACAAGATTGGTTAGAAACCCTAATTGGACAAGAATAAGCCTAGGGAGGATGAAAATGACCTAAATGTTCATCCAATGACACAAACACACCTATTGGATGCACAAGATTGGTTAGAAACCCTAATTGGACAAGAATAAGCCTAGGGAGGATGAAAATGACCTAAATGTTCATCCAATGACACAAACACACCTATTGGATGCACAAGATTGGTTAAAAACCCTAATTGGACTAGAATAAGCCAAGGGAGGATGAAAATGACCTAAATATTCATCCAATGACACAAATGAACTTATTGGATGCACAAGATTGGTTAAAAACCCTAATTGGACAAGAATAAGCCTAGGAAGGACGAAAATGACCTAAATGTTAATCCAATGACAAAAACACACCTATTGGTTAGAAACCCTATTTGGACAAGAATAAGCCTAGGGAGGACGAAAATGACCTAAATGTTAATCCAATGAAACAAATGAACTTATTGGATGCACAAGATTGGTTAGAAACCCTAATTGGAAAAGAATAAGCCTAGGGAGGACAAAAATGACCTAAATGTTCATCCAATGACACAAACACACCTATTGGATGCACAAGATTGGTTAGAAACCCTAATTGGACAAGAGTAAGCCTAGGGAGGACGAAAATGACGTAAATGTTCATCCAATGACACAAATGAACTTATTGGATGCACAAGATTGGTTAAAAACCCTAATTGGACAAGAATAAGCCTAGGAAGGACGAAAATGACCTAAATGTTAATCCAATGACACAAACACACCTATTGGATGCACAAGATTGGTTAGAAACCTTAATTGGACAAGAATAAGCCTAGGGAGGACGTAAATGACCTAAATGTTAACTCAATGACACAAATGAACTTATTGGATGCACAAGATTGGTTAAAAACCCTAATTGGACAAGAATAAGCCTAGGAAGGACGAAAATGACCTAAATCTTCATCCAATGACACAAACAATCCTATTGGATGCACAAGATTGGTTAGAAACCCTAATTGGACAAGAATAAGCCTAGGGAGGACGAAAATGACCTAAATGTTAATCCAATGACACAAATGAACTTATTGGATGCACAAGATTGGTTAAAAACCCTAATTGGACAAGAATAAGCCTAGGGAGTACGAAAATGACCTAAATTTTCATCCAATGACACAAACACACCTATTGGATGCACAAGATTGGTTAAAATCCCTAATTGGACAAGAATAAGCCTAGGGAGGACGAAAATGACCTAAATGTTCATCCAATGACACCAATGAACTTATTGGATGCACAAGATTGGTTAAAAACCCTAATTGGACAAGAATAAGCCTAGGGTGGACGAAAATGACCTAATTGTTCATCCAATGACACAAATGAACTTATTGGATGCACATGATTGGTTAAAAACCCTAATTGGACAAGAACAAGCCTAGGGAGGACGAAAATGACCTAAATGTTAATCTAATGACACAAATGAACTTATTGGATGCACAAAATTGCTTAAAACCCTAATTGGACAAGAATAAGCTTAGGGAGGACGAAAATGACCTAAATGTTCATCCAATGACACAAACACACCTATTGGATGCACAAGATTGGTTAGAAACCCTAATTGGACAAGAATAAGCCTAGGGAGGATGAAAATGACCTAAATGTTCATCCAATGACACAAACACACCTATTGGATGCACAAGATTGGTTAAAAACCCTAATTGGACAAGAATAAGCCTAGGGAGGATGAAAATGACCTAAATATTCATCCAATGACACAAATGAACTTATTGGATGCACAAGATTGCTTAAATCCCTAATTGGACAAGAATAAGCCTAGGGAGGACGAAAAGGACCTAAATGTTCTTCCAATGACACAAACACACCTATTGGATGCCTGAGATTGGTTAGAAACCCTAATTGGACAAGAATAAGCCTAGGGAGGACGAAAATGACCTAAATGTTAATCCAATGACACAAATGAACTTATTGGATGCACAAGATTGGTTAGAAACCCTAATTGGAAAAGAATAAGCCTAGGGAGGACGAAAATGACCTAAATGTTCATCCAATGACACAAACACACCTATTGGATGCACAAGATTGGTTAGAAACCCTATTGGACAAGAATAAGCCTAGGGAGGACGAAAATGACCTAAATGTTAATCCAATGACACAAATGAACTTATTGGATGCACAAGATTGGTTAAAAACCCTAATTGGACAAGAATAAGCCTAGGGAGGACGAAAATGACCTAAATGTTCATCCTATGACACAAACACACCTATTGGATGCACAAGATTGGTTAGAAACCCTAATTGGACAAGAATAAGCCTAGGGAGGACGAAAATGACCTAAATGTTAATCCAATGACACAAATGAACTTATTGGATGCACAAGATTGGTTAAAAACACTAATTGGACAAGAATAAGCCTAAGGAGGACGAAAGTGACCTAAATGTTCATCCAATGACACAAACACACCTATTGGATGCACAAGATTGGTTAGAAACCCTAATTGGACAAGAATAAGCCTAGGGAGGACGAAAATGACCTAAATGTTAATCCAATGACACAAATGAACTTATTGGATGCACAAGATTGGTTAAAAACCCTAATTGGACAAGAATAAGCCTAGGGAGGACGAAAATAACCTAAATGTTCATCAAATGACTAAACACACCTATTGGATGCACAAGATTGGTTAGAAACCCTAATTGGACAATAATAAGCCTAGGAAGGACGAAAATGACCTAAATGTTCACCCAAAGACACAAATGAACTTATTGGATGCACAAGATTGGTTAAAAACCCTAATTGGACAAGAATAAGCCTAGGGAGGACGAAAATGACCTAAATGTTCATCCAATGACACAAACACACCTATTGGATGCACAAGATTGGTTAGAAACCCTAATTGGACAAGAATAAGCCTAGGGAGGACGAAAATGACCTAAATGTTAATCCAATGACACAAATGAACTTATTGGATGCACAAGATTGGTTAAAAACCCTAATTGGACAAGAATAAGCCTAGGGAGGACGAAAATGACCTAAATTTTCATCCAATGACACAAACACACCTATTGGATGCACAAGATTGGTTAAAATCCCTAATTGGACAAGAATAAGCCTAGGGAGGACGAAAATGACCTAAATGTTCATCCAATGACACAAATGAACTTATTGGATGCACAAGATTGGTTAGAAACCCTAATTGGAAAAGAATAAGCCTAGGGAGGACGAAAATGACCTAAATGTTAATCCAATGACACAAACACACCTATTGGATGCACAAGATTGGTTAGAAACCCTAATTGGACAAGAATAAGCCTAGGGAGGACGAAAATGACCTAAATGTTAATCCAATGACACAAACACACCTATTGGATGCACAAGATTGGTTAGAAACCCTAATTGGACAAGAATAAGCCTAGGGAGGATGAAAATGACCTAAATGTTCATCCAATGACACAAACACACCTATTGGATGCACAAGATTGGTTAAAATCCCTAATTGGACAAGAATAAGCCTAGGGAGGACGAAAATGACCTAAATGTTCATCCAATGACACAAATGAACTTATTGGATGCACAAGATTGGTTAAAACCCCTAATTGGACAAGAATAAGCCTAGGGTGGAGGAAAATGACCTAATTGTTCATCCAATGGCACAAATGAACTTATTGGATGCACATGATTGGTTAAAAACCCTAATTGGACAAGAATAAGCTTAGGGTGGACGAAAATGACCTAATTGTTCATCCAATGACACAAATGAACTTATTGGATGCACATGATTGGTTTAAAACCCTAATTGGACAAGAATAAGCCTAGGGAGGACGAAAATGACCTAAATGTTAACCCAATGACACAAATGAACTTATTGGATGCACAAAATTGCTTAAAACCCTAATTGGACAAGAATAAGCCTAGGAAAGACGAAAATGACCTAAATGTTCATCCAATGACACAAACACACCTATTGGATGCACAAGATTGGTTAGAAACCCTAATTGGACAAGAATAAGCCTAGGGAGGATGAAAATGACCTAAATGTTCATCCAATGACACAAACACACCTATTGGATGCACAAGATTGGTTAAAAACCCTTATTGGACAAGAATAAGCTTAGGGAGGATGAAAATGACCTAAATATTCATCCAATGACACAAATGAACTTATTGGATGCACAAGATTGGTTAAAAACCCTAATTGGACAAGAATAAGCCTAGGAAGGACGAAAATGACCTAAATGTTAATCCAATGACACAAATGAACTTATTGGATGCACAAGATTGGTTAGAAACCCTAATTGGAAAAGAATAAGCCTAGGGAGGACGAAAATGACCTAAATGTTCATCCAATGACACAAACACACCTATTGGATGCACAAGATTGGTTAGAAACCCTAATTGGACAAGAATAAGCATAGGGAGGACGAAAATGACCTTAATGTTCATCCAATGACACAAATGAACTTATTGGATGCACAAGATTGGTTAAAAACCCTAATTGGACAAGAATAAGCGAAGGAAGGACGAAAATGACCTAAATGTTAATCCAATGACACAAACACACCTATTGGATGCACAAGATTGGTTAGAAACACTAATTGGACAAGAATAAGCCTAGGGAGGACGAAAATGACCTAAATGTTAATCCAATGACACAAATGAACTTATTGGATGCACAAGATTGGTTAAAAACCCTAATTGGACAAGAATAAGCCTAGGGAGGACGAAAATGACCTAAATGTTCATCCAATGACACAAACACACCTATTGGATGCACAAGATTCGTTAAAATCCCTAATTGGACAAGAATAAGCCTAGGGAGGACGAAAATGACCTAAATGTTCATCCAATGACACAAATGAACTTATTGGATGCACAAGATTGGTTAAAAACCCTAATTGGACAAGAATAAGCCTAGGGTAGACGAAAATGACCTAATTGTTCATCCAATGACACAAACACACCTATTGGATGCACAAGATTGGTTAGAAACCCTAATTGGACAAGAATAAGCCTAGGGAGGACGAAAATGACCTAAATGTTAATCCAATGACACAAATGAACTTATTGGATGCACAAGATTGGTTAAAAACCCTTATTGGACAAGAATAAGCTTAGGGAGGACGAAAATGACCTAAATGTTCATCCAATGACACAAACACACCTATTGGATGCACAAGATTGGTTAGAAACCCTAATTGGACAAGAATAAGCCTAGGGAGGACGAAAATGACCTAAATGTTAATCCAATGACACAAATGAACTTATTGGATGCACAAGATTGGTTAAAAACCCTAATTGTTCAAGAATAAGCCTAGGAAGGACGAAAATGACCTAAATGTTAATCCAATGACACAAATGAACTTATTGGAGGCACAAGATTGGTTAAAAACCCTAATTGGACAAGAATAAGCTTAGGGAGGACGAAAATGACCTAAATGTTCATCCAATGACACAAACACACCTATTGGATGCACAAGATTGGTTAAAAACCCTAATTGGACAAGAATAAGCATAGGGAGGACGAAAATGACCTAAATGTTCATCCAATGACACAAACCCACCTATTGGATGCACAAGATTGGTTAGAAACCCTAATTGGACAAGAATAAGCCTAGGGAGGACGAAAATGACCTAAATGTTAATCCAATGACACAAATGAACTTATTGGATGCACAAGATTGGTTAAAAACCCTAATTGGACAAGAATAAGCCTAGGGAGGACGAAAATAACCTAAATGTTCATCAAATGACTAAACACACCTATTGGATGCACAAGATTGGTTAGAAACCCTAATTGGACAAGAATAGGCCTTTGGAGGACGAAAATGACCTAAATGTTCATCCAATGACACAAATGAACTTATTGGATGCCCAAGATTGGTTAAAAACCCTAATTGGACAAGAATAAGCCTAGGGAGGACGAAAATGACCTAAATGTTCATCCAATGACACAAACACACCTATTGGATGCACAAGATTGGTTAGAAACCCTAATTGGACAAGAATAATCCTAGGGAGGACGAAAATGACCTAAATGTTCATCCAATGACACAAACACACCTATTGGATGCACAAGACAGGTTAAAAACCCTAATTAGACAAGAATAAGACTAGGGAGGACGAAAATGACCTAAATGTTAATCCAATGACACAAATGAACTTATTGGATGCACAAGATTGGTTAAAAACCCTAATTGGACAAGAATAAGCGTAGGGAGGACGAAAATGACCTAAATGTTAATCCAATGACACAAATGAACTTATTGGATGCACAAGATTGGTTAAAAACCCTAATTGGACAAGAATAAGGCTAGGGAGGATGAAAATAACCTAAATGTTCATCAAATGACTAAACACACCTATTGGATGCACAAGATTGGTTAGAAACCCTAATTGGACAAGAATAAGCCTAGGGAGGACGAAAATGACCTAAATGTTAATCCAATGACACAAATGAACTTATTGGATGCACAAGATTGGTTAAAAACCCTAATTGGACAAGAATAAGCCTAGGAAGGACGAAAATGACCTAAATGTTCATCCAATGACACAAACATACCTATTGGATGCACAAGATTGAATAAAAACCCTAATTGGACAAGAATAAGCCTAGGGAGGACGAAAATGACCTAAATGTTAATCCAATGACACAAATGAACTTATTGGATGCACAAGATTGGTTAAAAACCCTAATTGGACAAGAATAAGCCTAGGGAGGACGAAAATGACCTAAATGTTCATCCAATGACACAAACACACCTATTGGATGCACAAGATTGGTTAAAATCCCTAATTGGACAAGAATAAGCCTAGGGAGGACGAAAATGACCTAAATGTTCATCCAATGACACAAACACAACTATTGGATGCACAAAATTGGTTAGAAACCCTAATTGGACAAAAATAAGCCTAGGGAGGACGAAAATGACCTAAATGTTCATCCAATGACACAAATGAACTTATTGGATGCACAAGATTGGTTAAAAACCCTAATTGGACAAGAATAAGCCTAGGGTGGACGAAAATGACCTAATTGTTCATCCAATGACACAAATGAACTTATTGGATGCACATGATTGGTTAAAAACCCTAATTGGACAAGAACAAGCCTAGGGAGGACGAAAATGACCTAAATGTTAATCTAATGACACAAATGAACTTATTGGATGCACAAAATTGCTTAAAACCCTAATTGGACAAGAATAAGCTTAGGGAGGACGAAAATGACCTAAATGTTCATCCAATGACACAAACACACCTATTGGATGCACAAGATTGGTTAGAAACCCTAATTGGACAAGAATAAGCCTAGGGAGGATGAAAATGACCTAAATGTTCATCCAATGACACAAACACACCTATTGGATGCACAAGATTGGTTAAAATCCCTAATTGGACAAGAATAAGCCTAGGGAGGACGAAAATGACCTAAATGTTCATCCAATGACACAAATGAACTTATTGGATGCACAAGATTGGTTAAAACCCCTAATTGGACAAGAATAAGCCTAGGGTGGAGGAAAATGACCTAATTGTTCATCCAATGGCACAAATGAACTTATTGGATGCACATGATTGGTTAAAAACCCTAATTGGACAAGAATAAGCTTAGGGTGGACGAAAATGACCTAATTGTTCATCCAATGACACAAATGAACTTATTGGATGCACATGATTGGTTTAAAACCCTAATTGGACAAGAATAAGCCTAGGGAGGACGAAAATGACCTAAATGTTAACCCAATGACACAAATGAACTTATTGGATGCACAAAATTGCTTAAAACCCTAATTGGACAAGAATAAGCCTAGGAAAGACGAAAATGACCTAAATGTTCATCCAATGACACAAACACACCTATTGGATGCACAAGATTGGTTAGAAACCCTAATTGGACAAGAATAAGCCTAGGGAGGATGAAAATGACCTAAATGTTCATCCAATGACACAAACACACCTATTGGATGCACAAGATTGGTTAGAAACCCTAATTGGACAAGAATAAGTCTAGGGAGGACGAAAATGACCTAAATGTTCATCCAATGACACAAACACACCTATTGGATGCACTAGATTGGTTAGAAATCCTAATTGGACAAGAATAAGCCTAGGGAGGACGAAAATGACCTAAATGTTAATCCAATGACACAAATGAACTTATTGGATGCACAAGATTGGTTAAAAACCCTAATTGGACAAGAATAAGCCTAGGGAGGACGAAAATGACCTAAATGTTAATCCAATGACACAAATGAACTTATTGGACGCACAAGATTGGTTAAAAACCCTAATTGGACAAGAATAAGCCTAGGGAGGACGAAAATGACCTAAATGTTAATCCAATTACACAAATGAACTTATTGGATGCACAAGATTGGTTTAAAACACTAATTGGACAAGAATAAGCCTAGGGAGGACGAAAATGACCTAAATGTTCATCCAATGACACAAATGAACTTATTGGATGCACAAGATTGGTTAAAAACCCTAATTGGACAAGAATAAGCCTAGGGAGGACGAAAATGACCTAAATGTTCACCAAATGACTAAACACACCTATTGGATGCACAAGATTGGTTAGAAACCCTAATTGGACAAGAATAAGCCTAGGGAGGACGAAAATGACCTAAATGTTCACCCAATGACACAAATGAACTTATTGGATGCACAACATGGGTTAAAAACCCTAATTGGACAAGAATAAGCCTAGGGAGGACAAAAATGACCTAAATGTTCATCCAATGACACAAACACACCTATTGGATGCACAAGATTGGTTAAAAACCCTAATTGGACAAGAATAAGCCAAGGGAGGACGAAAATGACCTAAATGTTCATCCAATGACACAAATGAACTTATTGGATGCACAAGATTGGTTAAAAACCCTAATTGGACAAGAATAAGCCTAGGGAGGACGAAAATGACCTAAATGTTCATCTAATGACTAAACACACCTATTGGATGCACAAGATTGGTTAGAAACCCTAATTGGACAAGAATAAGCCTAGGGAGGACGAAAATGACCTAAATGTTAATCCAATGACACAAATGAACTTATTGGATGCACAAGATTGGTTAAAAACACTAATTGGACAAGAATAAGCCTAAGGAGGACGAAAGTGACCTAAATGTTCATCCAATGACACAAACACACCTATTGGATGCACAAGATTGGTTAGAAACCCTAATTGGACAAGAATAAGCCTAGGGAGGACGAAAATGACCTAAATGTTAATCCAATGACACAAATGAACTTATTGGATGCACAAGATTGGTTAAAAACCCTAATTGGACAAGAATAAGCCTAGGGAGGACGAAAATAACCTAAATGTTCATCAAATGACTAAACACACCTATTGGATGCACAAGATTGGTTAGAAACCCTAATTGGACAATAATAAGCCTAGGAAGGACGAAAATGACCTAAATGTTCACCCAAAGACACAAATGAACTTATTGGATGCACAAGATTGGTTAAAAACCCTAATTGGACAAGAATAAGCCTAGGGAGGACGAAAATGACCTAAATGTTCATCCAATGACACAAACACACCTATTGGATGCACAAGATTGGTTAGAAACCCTAATTGGACAAGAATAAGCCTAGGGAGGACGAAAATGACCTAAATGTTAATCCAATGACACAAATGAACTTATTGGATGCACAAGATTGGTTAAAAACCCTAATTGGACAACAATAAGCCTAGGGAGGACGAAAATGACCTAAATGTTCTTCCAATGAAACAATTGAACTTATTGGATGCACAAGATTGGTTAGAAACCCTAATTGGACAAGAATAAGCCTAGGGAGGACGAAAATGACCTAAATGTTCATCCAATGACACAAACACACCTATTGGATGCACAAGATTGGTTAGAAACCCTAATTGGACAAGAATAAGCCTAGGGAGGACGAAAATGACCTATCTATTCATCCAATGACACAAATGAACTTATTGGATGCATAAGATTGGTTAAAAACCCTAATTGGACAAGAATAAGCCTAGGGAGGACGAAAATGACCTAAATGTTCATCCAATTACACAAATGAACTTATTGGATGCACAAGATTGGTTAAAAACCCTAATTGGACAAGAATAAGCCTAAGGAGGACGAAAATGACCTAAATGTTCATCCAATTACACAAATGAACTTATTGGATGCACAAGATTGGTTAAAAACCCTAATTGGACAAGAATAAGCCTAAGGAGGACGAAAATGACCTAAATGTTCATCCAATTACACAAATGAACTTATTGGATGCACAAGATTGGTTAAAAACCCTAATTGGACAAGAATAAGCCTAGGGTGGACGAAAATGACCTAATTGTTCATCCAATGACACAAATGAACTTATTGGATGCACATGATTGGTTAAAAACCCTAATTGGACAAGAATATGCCTAGGGAGGACGAAAATGACCTAAATGTTCATCCAATGACACAAATGAACTTATTGGATGCACAAGATTGCTTAAAACCCTAATTGGACAAGAATAAGCCTAGGGAGGACGAAAATGACCTAAATGATCATCCAATGACACAAACACACCTATTGGATGCCCAAGATTGGTTAGTAACCCTAATTGGATAAGAATAAGCCTAGGGAGGATGAAAATGACCTAAATGTTCATCCAATGACACAAATGAACTTATTGGATGCACAAGATTGGTTAGAAACCCTAATAGGACAAGAATAAGCCTAGGGAGGACGAAAATGACCTAAATGTTAATCCAATGACACAAATGAACTTATTGGATGCACAAGATTGGTTAAAAACCCTAATTGGACAAGAATAAGCCTAGGGAGGACGAAAATGACCTAAATGTTCATCCAATGACACAAACACACCAATTGGATGCACAAGATTGGTTAAAAACCTTAATTGGACTAGAATAAGCCTAGGGAGGACGAAAATGACCTAAATGTTCATCCAATGACACAAATGAACTTATTGGATGCACAAGATTGCTTAAAAACCCTAATTGGACAAGAATAAGCCTAGGGAGGACGAAAATGACCTAAATGTTCATCAAATGACAGAAACACACCTATTGGATGCACAAGATTGGTTAGAAACCCTAATTGGACAAGAATAAGCCTAGGGAGGACGAAAATGACCTAAATGTTAATCCAACGACACAAATGAACTTATTGGATGCACAAGATTGGTTAAAAACCCTAATTGGACAAGAATAAGCCTAGGGAGGACGAAAATGACCTAAATGTTCATCCAATGACACAAACACACCTATTGGATGCACAAGATTGGTTAAAATCCCTAATTGGACAAGAATAAGCCTAGGGAGGACGAAAATGACCTAAATGATCATCCAATGACACAAATGAACTTATTGGATGCACAAGATTGGTTAAAACCCCTAATTGGACAAGAATAAGCCTAGGGTGGAGGAAAATGACCTAATTGTTCATCCAATGACACAAATGAACTTATTGGATGCACATGATTGGTTAAAAACCCTAATTGGACAAGAATAAGCTTAGGGTGGACGAAAATGACCTAATTGTTCATCCAATGACACAAATGAACTTATTGGATGCACATGATTGGTTTAAAACCCTAATTGGACAAGAATAAGCCTAGGGAGGACGAAAATGACCTAAATGTTAACCCAATGACACAAATGAACTTATTGGATGCACAAAATTGCTTAAAACCCTAATTGGACAAGAATAAGCCTAGGAAAGACGAAAATGACCTAAATGTTCATCCAATGACACAAACACACCTATTGGATGCACAAGATTGGTTAGAAACCCTAATTGGACAAGAATAAGCCTAGGGAGGATGAAAATGACCTAAATGTTCATCCAATGACACAAACACACCTATTGGATGCACAAGATTGGTTAAAAACCCTAATTGGATAGGAATAAGCCAAGGGAGGATGAAAATGACCTAAATATTCATCCAATGACACAAATGAACTTATTGGATGCACAAGATTGGTTAAAAACCCTAATTGGACAAGAATAAGCCTAGGAAGGACAAAAATGACCTAAATGTTAATCCAATGACAAAAACACACCTATTGGATGCACAAGATTGGTTAGAAACCCTATTTGGACAAGAATAAGCCTAGGGAGGACGAAAATGACCTAAATGTTAATCCAATGACACAAATGAACTTATTGGATGCACAAGATTGGTTAGAACCCTAATTGGAAAAGAATAAGCCTAGGGAGGACAAAAATGACCTAAATGTTCATCCAATGAGACAAACACACCTATTGGATGCACAAGATTGGTTAGAAACCTTAATTCGACAAGAATAAGCCTAGGGAGGACGTAAATGACCTAAATGTTAATTCAATGACACAAATGAACTTATTGGATGCCCATGATTGGTTAAAAACCCTAATTGGACAAGAATAAGACTAGAAAGGACGAAAATGACCTAAATGTTCATCCAATGACACAAACAATCCTATTGGATGCACAAGATTGGTTAGAAACCCTAATTGGACAAGAATAAGCCTAGGGAGGACGAAAATGACCTAAATGTTCATCCAATGACACAAACACACCTATTGGATGCACAAGATTGGTTAGAAACCCTAATTGGACAAGAATAAGCCTAGGGAGGATGAAAATGACCTAAATGTTCATCCAATGACACAAACACACCTATTGGATGCACAAGATTAGTTAGAAACCCTAATTGGACAAGAATAAGCCTAGGGAGGACGAAAATGACCTAAATGTTAATCCAATGACACAAATGAACTTATTGGATGCACAAGATTGGTTAGAAACCCTAATTGGAAAAGAATAAGCCTAGGGAGGACGAAAATGACCTAAATGTTCATCCAATGACACAAACACACCTATTGGATGCACAAGATTGGTTAGAAACCCTAATTGGACAAGAGTAAGCCTAGGGAGGACGAAAATTACCTAAATGTTAATCCAATGACACAAATGAACTTATTGGATGCACAAGATTGGTTAAAAACCCTAATTGGACAAGAATAAGCCTAGGGAGGGAGAAAATGACCTAAATGTTAATCCAATGACACAAATGAACTTATTGGATGCACAAGATTGGTTAGAAACCCTAATTGGAAAAGAATAAGCCTAGGGAGGACGAAAATGACCTAAATGTTAATCCAATGACACAAACACACCTATTGGATGCACAAGATTGGTTAGAAACCCTAATTGGACAAGAATAAGCCTATGGAGGACGAAAATGACCTAAATGTTAATCCAATGACACAAATGAACTTATTGGATGCACAAGATTGGTTAAAAACCCTAATTGGACAAGAATAAGCCTAGGGAGGACGAAAATGACCTAAATGTTCATCCAATGACACAAACACACCTATTGGATGCACAAGATTGGTTAGAAACCCTAATTGGACAAGAATAAGCCTAGGGAGGATGAAAATGACCTAAATGTTCATCCAATGACACAAACACACCTATTGGATGCACAAGATTGGTTAAAAACCCTAATTGGACAAGAATAAGCCTAAGGAGGACAAAAATGACCTAATTGTTAATCCAATGACACAAATGAACTTATTGGATGCACACGATTGGTTAAAAACCCTAATTGGACAAGAATAAGCCTAGGGAGGATAAAAATGACTTAAATGTTCATCCAATGACACAAATGAACTTATTGGATGCACAAGATTGGTTAAAAACCCTAATTGGACAAGAATAAGCCTAGGGAGGACGAAAATGACCTAAATGTTCATCCAATGACACAAACACACCTATTGGATGCACAAGATTGGTTAGAAACCCTAATTGGACAAGAATAAGCCTAGGGAGGACGAAAATGACCTAAATGTTAATCCAATGACACTAATGAACTTATTGGATGCACAAGATTGGTTAAAAACCCTAATTGGATAAGAATAAGCCTAGTGAGGACGAAAATGATCTAAATGTTCATCCAATCACACAAACACACCTATTGGATGCACAAGATTGGTTAAAAACCCTAATTGTACAAGAATAAGCATAGGGAGGACGAAAATGACCTAAATGTTCATCCAATGACACAAACACACCTATTGGATGCACAAGATTGGTTAGAAACCCTAATTGGACAAGAATAAGCCAAGGGAGGACGAAAATGACCTAAATGTTCATCCAATGACACAAACACACCTATTGGATGCACAAGATTGGTTAAAAACCCTAATTGGACAAGAATAAGGCTAGGGAGGACGAAAATGACCTAAATGTTCATCTAATGACACAAATGAACTTATTGGATGCACAAGATTGGTTAAAACCCCTAATTGGACAAGAATAAGCCTAGGGAGGACGAAAATGACCTAAATGTTCATCCAATGACACAAACACACCTATTGGATGCACAAGATTGGTTAGAAACCCTAATTGCACAAGAATATGCCTAGGGAGGACGAAAATGACCTAAATGTTCATCCAATGACACAAATGAACTTATTGGATGCACAAGATTGGTTAAAAACCCTAATGGGACAAGAATAAGGTTAGGGAGGACGAAAATGACCTAAATATTCATCCAATGTCACAAACACACCTATTGGATGCACAAGATTGGTTAGAAACTCTAATTGGACAAGAATAAGCCTAAGGAGGACGAAAATGACATAAATGTTAATCCAATGACACAAATGAACTTATTGGATGCACAAGATTGGTTAAAAACCCTAATTGGACAAGAATAAGCCTAGGGAGGACGAAAATGACCTAAATGTTCATCCAATGACACAAACACACCTATTGGATGCACAAGATTGGTTAGAAACCCTAATTGCACAAGAATATGCCTAGGGAGGATGAAAATGACCTAAATATTCATCCAATGACACAAATGAACTTATTGGATGCACAAGATTGCTTAAAACCCTAATTGGACAAGAATAAGACTAGGGAGGACGAAAATGACCTAAATGTTCATCCAATGACACAAACACACCTATTGGATGCACAAGATTGGTTAGAAACCCTAATTGGACAAGAATAAGCCTACGAAGGACGAAAATGACCTAAATGTTAATCCAATGACACAAATGAACTTATTGGATGCACAAGATTGGTTAAAAACCCTAATTGGACAAGAATAAGCCTAGGGAGGACGAAAATGACCTAAATGTTCATCCAATGACACAAACACACCTAATGGATGCACAAGATTGTTTAGAAACCCTAATTGGACAAGAATAAGCCTAGGGAGGACGAAAATGACCTAAATGTTAATCCAATGACACAAATGAACTTATTGGATGCACAAGATTGGTTAAAAACCCTAATTGGACAAGAATAAGCCTAGGGAGGACGAAAATGACCTTAATGTTAATCCATTGACACAAATGAACTTATTGGATGCCCAAGATTAGTTAAAAACCCTAATTGGACAAGAATAAGCTTAGGGAGGACGAAAATGACCTAATTGATCATCCAATGACACAAACACACCTATTGGATGCACAAGATTGGTTAAAAACCCTAATTGGACAAGAATAAGCCTAGGGAGGACGAAAATGACCTAATTGATCATCCAATGACACAAACACACCTATTGGATGCACAAGATTGGTTAAAAACCCTAATTGGACAAGAATATGCCTAGGGAGGACGAAAATGACCTAATTGATCATCCAATGACACAACATACCTATTGGATGCACAAGATTGGTTAAAAACCCTAATTGGACAAGAATATGCCTAGGGAGGACGAAAATGACCTAATTGATCATCCAATGACACAAACACACCTATTGGATGCACAAGATTGGTTAAAAACCCTAATTGGACAAGAATATGCCTAGGGAGGACGAAAATGACCTAAATATTAATTAAATGACACAAATAAAGTTATTGGAGGCACAAGATTGGTTAAAAACCCTAATTGGACAAGAATAAGCCTAGGGAGGACGAAAATGACCTAATTGATCATCCAATGACACAAACACACCTATTGGATGCACAAGATTGGTTAAAAACCCTAATTGGACAAGAATAAGCCTAGGGAGGACGAAAATGACCTAAATTCTAATCCAATGACACAACTCAACTTATTGGATGCACAAGATTGGTTAAAAACCCTAATTGGGCAACAATAAACCTAGGGAGGACGAAAATGACCTAATTGATCATCCAATGACACTAATGAACTTATTGGATGCACAAGATTGGTTAAAAACCCTAATTGGACAAGAATAAGCCTATGGAGGACGAAAATGACCTAGTTGATCATCCAATGACACAAACACACCTATTGGATGCACAAGATTGGTTAAAAACCCTAATTGGACAAGAATAGGCCTAGGGAGGACGAAAATGACCTAATTGATCATCGAATGACACAAACACACCTATTGGATGCACAAGTTGGTTAAAAACCCTAATTGGACAAGAATATGCCTAGGGAGAACGAATATGACCTAAATGTTAATCCAATAACACAAATGAACTTATTGGATCCACAAGATTGGTTAAAAACCCTAATTGGACAAGAATAAGCCTAGGGAGAACGAAAATGACCTAAATGTTAATCCAATGACACAACTCAACTTATTGGATGCACAAGATTGGTTAAAAAACCTAATTGGACAAGAATAAGCCTAGGGAGGACGAAAATAACCTAATTGATCATCCAATGACACAAACACACCTATTGGATGCACAAGATTGGTTAAAAACCCTAATTGGAAAAGAATATGCCTAGGGAGGACGAAAATGACCTAAATGTTAATCCAATGACACAAATGAACTTATTGGATGCACAAGATTGGTTAAAAACCCTAATTGGACAAGAATAAGCCTAGGGTGGACGAAAATGACCTAATTGTTCATCCAATGACACAAATGAACTTATTGGATGCACATGATTGGTTTAAAACCCTAATTGGACAAGAATAAGCCTAGGGAGGATGAAAATGACCTAAATGTTAATCCAACGACACAAATGAACTTATTGGATGCACAAAATTGCTTAAAACCCTAATTGGACAAGAATAAGCCTAGGAAAGACGAAAATGACCTAAATGTTCATCCAATGACACAAACACACCTATTGGATGCACAAGATTGGTTAGAAACCCTAATTGGACCAGAATAAGCCTAGGGAGGATGAAAATGACCTAAATGTTCATCCAATGACACAAACACACCTATTGGATGCACAAGATTGGTTAGAAACCCTAATTGGACAAGAATAAGCCTACGGAGGATGAAAATGACCTAAATGTTCATCCAATGACACAAACACACCTATTGGATGCACAAGATTGGTTAAAAACCCTAATTGGACAAGAATAAGCCAAGGGAGGATGAAAATGACCTAAATATTCATCCAATGACACAAATGAACTTATTGGATGCACAAGATTGGTTAAAAACCCTAATTGGACAAGAATAAGCCTAGGAAGGACGAAAATGACCTAAATGTTAATCCAATGACAAAAACACACCTATTGGATGCACAAGATTGGTTAGAAACCCTATTTGGACAAGAATAAGCCTAGGGAGGACGAAAATGACCTAAATGTTAATCCAATGACACAAATGAACTTATTGGATGCACAAGATTGGTTAGAACCCTAATTGGAAAAGAATAAGCCTAGGGAGGACAAAAATGACCTAAATGTTCATCCAATGAGACAAACACACCTATTGGATGCACAAGATTGGTTAGAAACCTTAATTCGACAAGAATAAGCCTAGGGAGGACGTAAATGACCTAAATGTTAATTCAATGACACAAATGAACTTATTGGATGCCCATGATTGGTTAAAAACCCTAATTGGACAAGAATAAGACTAGAAAGGACGAAAATGACCTAAATGTTCATCCAATGACACAAACAATCCTATTGGATGCACAAGATTGGTTAGAAACCCTAATTGGACAAGAATAAGCCTAGGGAGGACGAAAATGACCTAAATGTTCATCCAATGACACAAACACACCTATTGGATGCACAAGATTGGTTAGAAACCCTAATTGGACAAGAATAAGCCTAGGGAGGATGAAAATGACCTAAATGTTCATCCAATGACACAAACACACCTATTGGATGCACAAGATTGGTTAAAAACCCTAATTGGACAAGAATAAGCCTAGGGAGGACGAAAATGACCTAAATGTTCATCAAATAACACAAATACACCTATTGGATGCAAAAGATTGGTTAGAAACCCTAATTGGACAAGAATAAGCCTAGGGAGGACGAAAATGACCTAAATGTTCATCCAAGACACAAACACACCTATTGGATGCACAAGATTGGTTAAAAACCCTAATTGGACAAGAATAAGCCTAGGGAGGACGAAAATGACCTAAATGTTCATCCAATGACACAAACACACCTATTGGATGCACAAGATTGGTTAGAAACCCTAATTGGACAAGAATAAGCCTAGGGAGGACGAAAATGACCTAAATGTTCATCCAATGACACAAACACACCTATTGGATGCACACGATTGGTTTGAAACCCTAATTTGACAAGAAAAGGTCTAGGGAGGACGAAAATGACCTAACTATTCATCCAATGACACAAGTGAACTTATTTGATGCACAAGATTGGTTAAAAACCCTAATTGGACAAGAATAAGCCTACGGAGGACGAAAATGACCTAAATGTTCATCCAATGACACAAACACACCTATTGGATGCACAAGATTGGTTAGAAACCCTAATTGGACAAGAATAAGCCTAGGGAGGACGAAAATGACCTAAATGTTAATCCAATGACACAAATGAACTTATTGGATGCACAAGATTGGTTAAAAACCCTAATTTGACAAGAATAAGCCTAGGGAGGACGAAAATGACCTAAATGTTAATCCAATGACACAACTCAACTTATTGAATGCACAAGATTGGTCAAAAACCCTAATTGGACAAGAATAAGTCTAGGGAGGACGAAAATGACCTAATTGATCATCCAATGACACAAACACACCTATTGGATGCACAAGATTGGTTAAAAACCCTAATTGGACAAGAATAAGCCTAGGGAGGACGAAAATGACCTAATTGATCATCCAATGACACAAACACACCAATTGGTTGCACTGATTGGTTAAAAACCCTAATTGGACAAGAATAAGCCTAGGGAGGACGAAAATGACCTAATTGATCATCCAATGACACAAATACACCTATTGGAAGCACAAGATTGGTTAAAAACCCTAGTGGGACAAGAATATGCTTAGGGAGGACGAAAATGACCTAAATATTAATTCAATGACACAAACAAAGTTATTGGATGCACAAGATTGGTTAAAAACCCTAATTGGACAAGAATAAGCCTAGGGAGGATGAAAATGACCTAATTGATCATCCAATGACACAAATGAACTTATTGGATGCACAAGATTTGTTAAAAACCGTAATTGGACATGAATAAGCCTAGGGAGGACGAAAATGACCTAATTGATCATCCAATGACACAAACACACCTATTGGATGCACAAGATTGGTTAAAAACCCTAATTGGACAAGAATAAGCCTAGGGAGGACGAAAATGACCTAATTGATCATCCAATGACACAAACACACCAATTGGATGCACAAGATTGATTAAAAACCCTAATTGGACAAGAATATGCCTAGGGAGGACGAAAATGACCTAAATATTAATTCAATGACACAACTCAACTTATTGGATGCACAAGATTGGTTAAAAACCCTAATTGGATAAGAATATGCCTAGGGAGGACGAAAATGAGCTAAATGTTAATCCAATGACACAAATGAACTTATTGGATGCACAAGATTGGTTAAAAACCCTAATTGGACAAGAATAAGCCTAAGGAGGACGAAAATGACCTAATTGATCATCCAATGACACAAACACACCTATTGGATGCACAAGATTGGTTAAAAACCCTAATTGGACAAGAATAAGCCTAGGGAGGACGAAAATGACCTAATTGATCATCCAATGACACAAACACACCTATTGGATGCACAAGATTGGTTAAAAACCCTAATTGGACAAGAATAAGCCTAGGGAGGACGAAAATGACCTAATTGATCATCCAATGACACAAACACACCTATTGGATGCACAAGAATGGTTAAAAACCCTAATTGGACAAGAATTTGCCTAGGGAGAACTAAAATGACCTAAATTGATCATCCAATGACACAAACACACCTATTGGATGCACAAGATTGGTTAAAAACCCTAATTGGACAAGAATAAGCCTAGGGAGGACGAAAATGACCTAATTGATCATCCAATGACACAAACACACCTATTGGATGCACAAGATTGGTTAAAAACCCTAATTGGACAAGAATAAGCCTAGGGAGGACGAAAATGACCTAATTGATCATCCAATGACACAAACACACCTATTGGATGCATAAGATTGGTTAAAAACCCTAATTGGACAAGAATAAGCTTAGGGAGGACGAAAAATGACCTAATTGATCATCCAATGACACAAACACACCTATTGGATGCACAAGATTGGTTAAAAACCCTAATTGGACAAGAATAAGCCTAGGGAGGACGAAAATGACCTAATTGATCATCCAATGACACAAACACACCTATTGGATGCACAAGATTTGTTAAAAACCCTAATTGGACAAGAATATGCCTTGGGAGGACTAAAATGACCTAAATATTAATTCAATGACACAAACAAAGTTATTGGATGCACAAGATTTGATAGAAACCCTAATTGGACAAGAATAAGCCTAGGGAGGACGAAAATGACCTAATTGATCATCCAATGACACAAACACACCTATTGGATGCACAAGATTGGTTAAAAACCCTAATTGGACAAGAATAAGCCTAGGGAGGACGAAAATGACCTAATTGATCATCCAATGACACAAACACACTTATTGGATGAACAAGATTGGTTAAAAACCCTAATTGGACAAGAATAAGCCTAGGGAGGACGAAAATGACCTAATTGATCATCCAATGACACAAACACACCTATTGGATGCACAAGATTGGTTAAAAACCCTAATTGGACAAGAATAAGCCTAGGGAGGACGAAAATGACCTAATTGATCATCCAATGACACAAACACACCTATTGGATGCACAAGATTGGTTAAAAACCCTAATTGGACAAGAATAAGCCTAGGGAGGACGAAAATGACCTAATTGATCATCCAATGACACAAGCACACCTATTGGATGCACAAGGTTGGTTAAAAACCCTAATTGGACAAGAATAAGCCTAGGGAGGACGAAAATGACCTAATTGATCATCCAATGACACAAACACACCTATTGGATGCACAAGATTGGTTAAAAACCCTAATTGGACAAGAATATGCCTAGGGAGGACGAAAATGACCTAAATATTAATTCAATGACACAAACAAACTTATTTGAGGCACAAGATTGGTTAAAAACCCTAATTGGCCAAGAATAAGCCTAGGGAGGACGAAAATGACCTAATTGATCATCCAATGACACAAACACACCTATTGGATGCACAAGATTGGTTAAAAACCCTAATTGGACAAGAATAAGCCTAGGGAGGACGAAAATGACCTAATTGATCATCCAATGACACAAACACACCTATTGGATGCACAAGATTGGTTAAAAACCCTAATTGGACAAGAATAAGCCTAGGGAGGACGAAAATGACCTAATTGATCATCCAATGACACAAATGAACTTATTGGATGCACAAGATTGGTTAAAAGTCCTAATTGGACAAGAATAAGCCTAGGGAGGACGAAAATGACCTAAATGCTAATCCAATGACACAACTCAACTTATTGGATGCACAAGATTGGTTAAAAACCCTAATTGGGCAAGAATAAGCCTAGGGAGGACGAAAATGACCTAATTGATCATCCAATGACACAAACACACCTATTGGATGCACAAGATTGGTTAAAAACCCTAATTGGACAAGAATAAGCCTATTGAGGACGAAAATGACCTAATTGATCATCCATTGCCACAAACACACCTATTGGATGCACAAGATTGGTTAAAAACCCTAATTGGACAAGAATATGCCTAGGGAGGACGAAAATGACCTAATTGATCATCCAATGACACAAACATACCTATTGGATGTACAAGATTGGTTAAAAACCCTAATTGGACAAGAATAAGCCTAGGGAGGACGAAAATGACCTAATTGATCATCCAATGACACAAACACACCTATTGGATGCACAAGATTGGTTAAAAACCCTAATTGGACAAGAATAAGCCTAGGGAGGATGAAAATGACCTAATTGATCATCCAATGACACAAACACACCTATTGGATGCACAAGATTGGTTAAAAATCCTAATTGGACAAGAATAAGCCTAGGGAGGATAAAATGACCTAATTGATCATCCAATGACACAAACACACCTATTGGATGCACAAGATTGGTTAAAAACCCTAATTGGACAAGAATAAGCCTAGGGAGGACGAAAATGACCTAATTGATCATCCAATGACACAAACACACCTATTGGATGCACAAGATTGGTTAAAAACCATAGTTGGACATGAATATGCCTAGGGAGGACGAAAATGACCTAATTGATCATCCAATGACACAAATGAACTTATTGGATGCACAAGATTGGTTAAAAACACTAATTGGACAAAAATAAGCCTAGGGAGGACAAAAATGACCTAATTGATCATCCAATGACACAAACACACCTATTGGATGCACATAATTGGTTAAAAACCCTAATTGGACAAGAATAAGCCTAGGGAGGACGAAAATGACCTAATTGATCATCCAATGACACAAACACACCTATTGGATGCACAAGATTGGTTAAAAACCCTAATTGGACAAGAATAAGCCTAGGGAGGACGAAAATGACCTGAATGTTAATCCAATGACACAAATCAACTTATTGGATGCACAAGATTGGTTAAAAACCCTAATTGGGCAAGAATAAGCCTAGGGAGGACGAAAATGACCTAAATGTTAATCCAATGACACAAATGAACTTATTGGATGCACAAGATTGGTTAAAAACCCTAATTGGACAAGAATAAGCCTAGGGAGGACGAAAATGACCTAATTGATCATCCTATGACACAAACACACCTATTGGATGCACAAGACTGGTTAAAAACCCTAATTGGACAAGAATATGCCTAAGAAGGACGGCAATGACCTAATTGATCATCCAATGACACAAACACACCTATTGGATGCACAAGATTGGTTAAAAACCCTAATTGGACAAGAATAAGCCTAGGGAGGACGAAAATGACCTAATTGATCATCCAATGACACAAATGAACTTATTGGAAGCACAACTTTGGTTAAAAACCCTAATTGGACAAGAATAAGCCTAGGGAGGACGAAAATGACCTAATTGATCATCCAATGACACAAACACACCTATTGGATGCACAAGATTGGTTAAAAACCCTAATTGGACAAGAATATGCCTAGGGAGGACGAAAATGACCTAAATTTTAATCCAATGACACAAACAAACTTATTGGATGCACAAGATTGGTTAAAAACCCTAATTGGACAAGAATAAGCCTAGGGAGGACTAAAATGACCTAAATGTTAATCCAATGACACAAATGAACTTATTGGATGCACAAGATTGGTTAAAAACCCTAATTGGACAAGAATAAGCCTAGGGAGGACGAAAATGACCTAAATGTTCATCCAATGACACAAACACACCTATTGGATGCACAAGATTGGTTAAAAACCCTATTTGGACAAGAATAAGCCTAGGAAGGACGAAAATGACCTAAATGTTAATCCAATGACACAAATGAACTTATTGGATGCACAAGATTGGTTAGAAACCCTAATTGGAAAAGAATAAGCCTAGGGAGGACGAAAATGACCTAAATGTTCATCCAATGACACAAACACACCTATTGGATGCACAAGATTGGTTAGAAACCCTATTGGACAAGAATAAGCCTAGGGAGGACGAAAATGACCTAAATGTTAATCCAATGACACAAATGAACTTATTGGATGCACAAGATTGGTTAAAAACCCTAATTGGACAAGAATAAGCCTAGGGAGGACGAAAATGACCTAAATTTTCATCCAATGACACAAATGAACTTATTGGATGCACATGATTGGTTAAAAATCCTAATTAGACAAGAATAAGCCTAGGGAGGACGAAAATGACCTAAATGTTAATCCAATGACACAAATGAACTTATTGGATGCACAAGATTGCTTAAAACCATAATTGGACAAGAATAAGCCTAGGGAGGACGAAAATGACCTAAATGTTCATCCAATGACACAAACACACCTATTGGATGCACAAGATTGGTTAGAAACCCTAATTGGACAAGAATAAGCCTAGGAAGGAAGAAAATGACCTAAATGTTAATCCAATGACACAAATGAACTTTTTGGATGCACAAGATTGGTTAAAAACCCTAATTGGACAAGAATAAGCCTAGGGAGGACGAAAATGACCTAAATGTTCATCCAATGACACAAACACACCTATTGGATGCACAAGATTGGTTAGAAACCCTAATTGGACAAGAATAAGCCTAGGGAGGATGAAAATGACCTAAATATTCATCCAATGACACAAATGAACTTATTGGATGCAGAAGATTGCATAAAACCCTAATTGGACAAGAATAAGACTAGGAAGGACAAAGATGACCTAAATGTTCATCCAATGACACAAACACACCTATTGGATGCACAAGATTGGTTAGAAACCCTAATTGGACAAGAATAAGCCTAGGGAGGACGAAAATGACCTAAATGTTCATCCAATGACACAAATGAACTTATTGGATGCACAAGATTGGTTAAAAACCCTAATTGGACAAGAATAAGACTAGGGAGGACGAAAATGACCTAAATGTTCATCCAACGACACAAACACACCTATTGGATGCACAAGATTGGTTAAAAACCCTAATTGGACAAGAATAAGCCTAGGGAGGACGAAAATGACCTAAATGTTCATCCAATGACACAATTGAACTTATTGGATGCACAAGATTTGTTAAAAACCCTAATTGGACAAGAATAAGACTAGGGAGGACGAAAGTGACCTAAATGTTCATCCAATGACACAAACACACCTATTGGATGCACAAGATTGGTTAGAAACCCTAATTGGACAAGAATAAGCCTAGGGAGGACGAAAATGACCTAAATGTTCATCCAATGACACAAATGAACTTATTGGATGCACAAGATTGCTTATAACCCTAATTGGACAAGAATAAGACTAGGGAGGATGAAAATGACCTAAATGTTCATCGAATGACACAAACACACCTATTGGATGCAAAAGATTGGTTAGAAACCCTAATTGGACAAGAATAAGCCTAGGGAGGACGAAAATGACCTAAATGTTCATCCAATGACACAAATGAACTTATTGGATGCACAAGATTAGTTAAAAACCCTAATTGGACAAGAATAAGCCTAGGGAGGATGAAAATGACCTAAATGTTCATCCAATGACACAAACACACCTATTGGATGCACAAGATTGGTTAAAAACCCTAATTGGACAAGAATAAGCCTAGGGAGGACGAAAATGACCTAAATGTTCATCCAATGACACAAATGAACTTATTGGATGCACAAGATTGCTTAAAAACCCTAATTGGACAAGAATAAGCCTAGGGAGGACGAAAATGACCTAAATGTGCATCCAATGACACAAATGAACTTATT
Source organism: Cicer pinnatifidum (assembly GCA_037974775.1). NCBI lineage: Eukaryota > Viridiplantae > Streptophyta > Magnoliopsida > Fabales > Fabaceae > Cicer > Cicer pinnatifidum. The sequence continues at coordinate 202,179 of JBBPBR010000488.1, read as the reverse complement.
GGATGCACAAGATTGCTTATAAACCCTAATTGGACAAGAATAAGCCTAGGGTGGACGAAAATGACCTAAATGTTTATCCAATGACACAAATGAACTTATTGGATGCACAAGATTGGTTAAAAACCCTAATTAGACAAGAATAAGCCTAGGGAGGACGAAAATGACCTAAATGTTCATCCAATGACACAAATGAACTTATTGGACGCACAAGATTGGTTAAAAACCCTAACTGGACAAGAATAAGCCTAGGGAGGACGAAAATGACCTAAATGTTCGTCCAATGACACAAACACACCTATTGGATGCACAAGATTGGTTAAAAACCCTAATTGGACAAGAATAAGCCTAGGGAGGACGAAAATGACCTAAATGTTCATCCAATGACACAAATGAACTTATTGGATGCACAAGATTGGTTAAAAACCCTAATTGGACAAGAATAAGCCTAGGGAGGACGAAAATGACCTAAATGTTCATCCAATGACACAAATGAACTTATTGGATGCACAAGATTGGTTAAAAACCCTAATTGGACAAGAATAAGCCTAGGGCGGACGAAAATGACGTAAATGTTCATCCAATGACACAAACACACCTATTGGAGGCACAAGATTGGTTAAAAACCCTAATTGGACAAGAATAAGCCTAAGGAGGACCAAAATGACCTAAATGTTCATCCAATGACACAAATGAACTTAGTTGATGCACAAGATTGGTTAAAATCCCTAATTGGACAACAATAAGCCTAGGGAGGATGAAAATGACCTAAATGTTCATCCAATGATACAAATGAATTTATTGCATGCACAAGATTGGTTAAAAACCCTAATTGGAGAAGAATAAGCTTAGGGAGGATGAAAATGACCTAAATGTTCATCCAATGACACAAATGAACTTAGTGGACGCACAAGATTGCTTAAAAACCCTAATTGGACAAGAATAAGGCTAGGGTGGACGAAAATGACCTAAATGTTCATCCAATGACACAAATGAACTTATTGGATGCACAAGATTGGTTAAAAACCCTAATTCTACAAGAATAAGCCTAGGGAGGACGAAAATGACCTAAATGTTAATCCAATGACACAAATGAACTTATTGGATGCACAAGATTGGTTAAAAACCCTAATTGGACAAGAATAAGCCTAGGGAGGACGAAAATGACCTAAATGTTCATCCAATGACACAAACACACCTATTGGATGCACAAGATTGGTTAAAAACCCTATTTGGACAAGAATAAGCCTAGGGAGGACGAAAATGACCTAAATGATCATCCAATGACACAAACACACCTATTAAATGCACAAGATTGCTTAAAACCCTAATTGGACAAAAACAAGTCTAGGGAGGACGAAAATGACCTAAATGTTCATCAAATGATACAAACACACATATTGAATGCACAAGATTGGTTAAAAACCCTAATTGGACAAGAATAAGCCTAGGGAGGACGAAAATTACCTAAATGTTCATCCAATGAAACAAATACACCTATTGGATGCACAAGATTCGTTAGAAACCAAAATTGGACAAGAATAAGTCTAGGGAGGATGAAAAGGACTTAAATGTTCATCCAATGACACAAACACGCCTATTGGATGCACAAGATTGGTTAAAAACCTTAACTGGACAAGAATAAGCCTAGGGAGGACGAAAATGACCTAAATGTTCATCCAATGACACAAATGAACTTATTGGATGCACAAGATAGCTTAAAAACCCTAATTGGACAAGAATAAGCCTAGGGAGGATGAAAATGACCTAAATGTACATCCAATGACACATATGAACTTATTGGAGGCACAAGATTGGTTAAAAACCATAATTGGACGAGAATAAGCATAGGGAGGATGAAAATGACTTAAATGTTCATCCAATGACACAAACACACCTATTGGATGCACAAGATTGGTTAAAAACCCTAATTGGACAAGAATAAGATTAGGGAGGACGAAAATGACCTAAATGTTCATCCAATGACACAAACACACCTATTGGATGCACAAGATTGGTTAGAAACCCTAATTGGACAAGAATAAGCCTAGGGAGGACGAAAATGACCTAAATGTTCATCCAATGACACAAACACACCTATTGGATGCACAAGATTGGTTAGAAACCCTAATTGGACAAGAATAAGCCTAGGGAGGACGAAAATGACCTAAATGTTCATCCAATGACACAAATGAACTTATTGGATGCACAAGATTGGTTAAAAACCCTAATTGGACAAGAATAAGCCTAGGAAGGACGAAAATGACCTAAATGTTAATCCAATGACACAAACACACCTATTGGATGCACAAGATTGGTTATAAACCCTAATTGGACAAGAATAAGCCTAGGGAGGACGAAAATGACCTAAATGTTAATCCAATGACACAAATGAACTTATTGGATGCACAAGATTGGTTAAAAACCCTAATTGGACAAGAATAAGCCTAGGGAGGACGAAAATGACCTAAATTATCATCCACTGACACAAACACACCTATTGGATGCACAAGATTGGTTAAAAAACCCTAATTGGACAAGAATAAGCCTAGGGAGGACGAAATGACCTAAATGTTAATCCAATGAAACAAATGAACTTATTGGATGCACAAGATTGGTTAAAAACCCTAATTGGACAAGAATAAGCCTAGGAAGGACAAAAATGACCTAAATGTTCATCCAATGACACAAACACACCTATTGGATGCACAAGATTGGTTAGAAACCCTAATTGGACAAGAATAAGCCTAGGGAGGACGAAAATGACCTAAATGTTAATCCAATGACACAAATTAACGTATTGGATGCACAAGATTGGTTAAAAACCCTAATTGGACAAGAATAAGCCTTGGGAGGACGAAAATGACCTAAATGTTAATCCAATGACACAAATGAACTTATTGGATGCACAAGATTGGTTAAAAAACCTAATTGGACAAGAATAAGCCTAGGGAGGACGAAAATGACCTAAATGTTCATCCAATGACACAAACATACCTATTGGATGCACAAGATAGGTTAAAAACCCTAATTGGACAAGAATAAGCCTAGGGAGGACGAAAATGACCTAAATAATAATCCAATGACACAAATGAACTTATTGGATGCACAAGATTGGTTAAAAACCCTAATTGGACAAGAATAAGCCTAGGAAGGACAAAAATGACCTAAATGTTCATCCAATGACACAAACACACCTATTGGATGCACAAGATTGGTTAGAAACCATAATTGGACAAGAATAAGCCTAGGGAGGATGAAAATGACCTAAATGTTCATCCAATGACACAAACACACCTATTGGATACACAAGATTAGTTAGAAACCCTAATTGGACAAGAATAAGCCTAGGGAGGACGAAAATGACCTAAATGTTCATCCAATGACACAAATGAACTTATTGGATGCACAAGATTGGTTAAAAACCCTAATTGGACAAGAATAAGCCTAGGGAGGACGAAAATGACCTAAATGTTCATCCAATGACACAAATGAACTTATTGGATGCACATGATTGGTTAAAAACCCTAATTAGACAAGAATAAGCCTAGGGAGGACGAAAGTGACCTAAATATTAATCCAATGACACAAATGAACTTATTGGATGCACAAGATTACTTAAAACCCTAATTGGACAAGAATAAGCCTAGGGAGGACGAAAATGACCTAAATGTTCATACAATGACACAAACACACCTATTGGATGCACAAGATTGGTTAGAAACCCTAATTGGACAAGAATAAGCCTAGGGATGACGAAAATGACCTAAATGTTAATCCAATGACACAAATGAACTTATTGGATGCACAAGATTGGTTAAAAACCCTAATTGGACAAGAATAAGCCTAGGGAGGACGAAAATGACCTAAATGTTCATCCAATGACACAAACACACCTATTGGATGCACAAGATTGGTTAAAATCCCTAAATGGCCAAGAATAAGCCTAGGGAGGACGAAAATGACCTAAATGTTCATCCAATGACACAAATGAACTTATTGGATGCACAAGATTGGTTAAAAACCCTAATTGGAAAAGAATAAGCCTAGGGTGGACGAAAATGACCTAATTGTTCATCCAATGACACAAATGAACTTATTGGATGCACATGATTGGTTAAAAACCCTAATTGGACAAGAATAAGCCTAGGGAGGACGTAAATGACCTAAATGTTAATCCAATGACACAAATGAACTTATTCGACGCACAAGATTGCTTAAAAACCTAATTGGACAAGCATAAGCCTAGGGAGGACAAAAATGACCTAAATGTTCATCCAATGACACAAACACACCTATTGGATGCACAAGATTGGTTAGAAACCCTAATTGGACAAGAATAAGCCTAGGGAGGACAAAAATGACCTAAATGTTAATCCAATGCCACAAATGAACTTATTGGATGCACAAGATTGGTTAAAAACTCTAATTGGACAAGAATAAGCCTAGGGAGGACGAAAATGACCTAAATGTTCATCCAATGACACAAACACACCTATTGGATGCACAAGATTGGTTAAAAACCCTAATTGGACAAGAATAAGCCAAGGGAGGACGAAAATGACTTAAATGTTAATCCAATGACACAAATGAACTTATTGGATGCACAAGATTGGTTAAAAACCCTAATTGGGCAAGAATAAGCCTAGGGAGGACGAAAATGACCTAAATGTTCATCCAATGACACAAATGAACTTATTGAATGCACAAGATTGATTAAAAACCCTAATTGGACAAGAATAAGCCTAGGGAGGACGAAAATGACCTAAATGTTAATCCAATGACACAAATGAACTTATTGGATGCACAAGATTGGTTAAAACCCCTAATTAGACAAGAATAAGCCTAGGGAGGACGAAAATGACCTAAATGTTCATCCAATGACACAAACACACCTATTGGATGCACAAGATTGGTTAAAAACCCTAATTGGACAAGAATAAGCCTAGGGAGAACGAAAATGACCTAAATGTTCATCCAATGACACAAACACACCTATTGGATGCACAAGATTGGTTAAAAACCCTAATTAGACAAGAATAAGCCCAGGGAGGACGAAAATGACGTAAATGTTCATCCAATGACACAAATGAACTTATTGGATGCACAAGATTGCTTAAAAACCCTAATTGGACAAGAATAAGCCTAGCGAGGACGAAAATGACCTAAATGTTCAACCAATGACACAAATACACCTATTGGATGCAAAAGATTGGTTAGAAACCCTAATTTGACAAGAATAAGCCTAGGGAGGACGAAAATGACCTAAATGTTCATCCAATGACACAAACACACCTATTGGATGCACAAGATTGGTTAAAAACCCTAATTGGACAAGAATAAGCCTAGGGAGGACGAAAATGACCTAAATGTTCATCCAATGACACAAATGAACTTATTGGATGCACAAGATTGGTTAGAAACCCTAATTGGACAAAAATAAGCCTAAGGAGGACGAAAATGACCAAAATGTTCATCCAATGACACAAATGAACTTATTGGATGCACAAGATTGCTTATAAACCCTAATTGGACAAGAATAAGCCTAGGGAGGACGAAAATGACCTAAATGTTCATCCAATGACACAAATGAACTTATTGGATGCACACGATTGCTTAAAAACCCTAATTGGACAAGAATAAGCCTAGGGAGGACGAAAATGACCTAAATGTTCATCCAATGACACAAATACACCTATTGGATGCAAAAGATTGGTTAGAAACCCTAATTTGACAAGAATAAGCCTAGGGAGGACGAAAATGACCTAAATGTTCATCCACTGACACAAACACACCTATTGGATGCACAAGATTGGTTAAAAACCCTAATTGGACAAGAATAAGCCTAGGGAGGACGAAAATGACCTAAATGTTCATCCAATGACACAAACACACCTATTGGATGCACAAGATTGGTTAAAAACCCTATTTGGACAAGAATAAGCCTTGGCAGGACGAAAATGACCTAAATGTTAATCCAATGATACAAACACACCTATTGGATGCACAAGATTGGTTAAAAACCCTAATTGGACAAGAATAAGCCTAGGGAGGACGAAAATGACCTAAATGTTATTCCAATGACATAAACACACCTATTGGTTGCACAAGATTGGTTAAAAACCCTAATTGGACAAGAATAAGCCTAGGGAGGACGAAAATGACCTAAATGTTCATCCAATGACACAAACACACCTATTGGATGCACAAGATTGGTTAAAAACCCTAATTGGACAAGAATAAGCATAGGGAGGACGAAAATCACCTAAATGTTCATCCAATGACACAAACACACCTATTGGATGCACAAGATTTGTTAGAAACCCTACTTGGACAAGAATAAGCCTACGAAGGACGAAAATAACCTAAATGTTCATCAAATGACTAAACACACCTATTGGATGCACAAGATTGGTTAGAAACCCTAATTGGACAAGAATAAGCCTAGGGAGGACGAAAATGACCTAAATGTTGACCCAATGACACAAATGAACTTATTGGATTCACAAGATTGGTTAAAAACCCTAATTGGACAAGAATAAGCCTAGGGAGGACGAAAATGACCTAAATGTTCATCCAATGACACAAACACACCTATTGGATGCACAAGATTGGTTAAAAACCCTAATTGGACAAGAATAAGCCTAGGGAGGACGAAAATGACCTAAATGTTCATCCAATGACACAAATGAACTTATTGGATGCACAAGATTGGTTAAAAACCCTAATTGGACAAGAATAAGCCTAGGGAGGACGAAAATGACCTAAATGTTCATCCAATGACACAAGCACACCAATTGGATGCACAAGATTGGTTAGAAACCCTAATTGGACAAGAATAAACCTAGGGAGGATGAAAATGACCTAAATATTCATCCAATGACACAAATGAACTTATTGGATGCACAAGATTGCTTAAAACCCTAATTGGAAAAGAATAAGCCTAGGGAGGACGAAAATGACCTAAATGTTCATCCAATGACACAAACACACCTATTGGATGCACAAGATTGGTTAGAAACCCTAATTGGACAAGAATAAGCCTAGGGAGGATGAAAATGACCTAAATGTTCATCCAATGACACAAACGCACCTATTGGATGCACAAGATTGGTTAAAAACCCTAATTGGACAAGAATAAGCCTAGGGAGGACGAAAATGACCTAAATGTTCATCCAATGACACAAATGAACTTATTGGATGCACAAGATTGGTTAAAAACCCTAATTGGACAAGAATAAGCCTAGGAAGGACGAAAATGACCTAAATGTTCATCCAATGACATAAATGAACAAATTGGATGCACAAGATTGCGTAAAAACCCTAATTGGACAAGAATAAGCCTAGGGAGGATGAAAATGACCTAAATGTTCATCCAATGACACAAATGAACTTATTGGATGCACAAGATTGGTTAAAAATCCTAATTGGACAAGAATAAGCCTAGGGAGGACGAAAATGACCTAAATGTTCATCCAATGACACAAATACACCTATTGGATGCACAAGATTGGTTAAAAACCCTAATTGGACAAGAATAAGCCTAGGGAGGACGAAAATGACCTAAATGTTCATCCAATGACACAAATACACCTATCGGATGCACAAGATTGGTTAAAAACCCTAATTGGACAAGAATAAGCCTAGGGAGGACGAAAATGACCTAAATGTTCATCCAATGACACAAATGAACTTATTGGATGCACAAGATTGGTTAAAAACCCTAATTGGACAAGAATAAGCCTAGGGAGGACGAAAATGACCTAAATGTTCATCCAATGACACAAACCCACCTATTGGATGCACAAGATTGGATAGAAACCCTAATTGGACAAGAATAAGCCTAGGGAGGACGAAAATGACCTAAATGTTCATCCAATGACACAAATGAACTTATTGGATGCACAAGATTGGTTAAAAACCCTAATGGGACAAGAATAAGCCTAGGGAGGACGAAAATGACCTAAATGTTCATCCAATGACACAAACACACCTATTGGAGGCACAAGATTGGTTAAAAACCCTAATTGGACAAGAATAAGCCTAGGGAGGACGAAAATGACCTAAATGTTCATCCAATGACACAAATGAACTTATTGGATGCACAAGATTGGTTAAAAACCCTAATTGGACAAGAATATACCTAGGGAGGACGAAAATGACCTAAATGTTCGTCCAATGACACAAACACACCTATTGGATGCACAAGATTGCATAAAAACCCTAATTGGACAAGATTAAGCCTAGGGAGGACGAAAATGACCTAAATATTCATCCAATGACACAAATGAACTTATTGGACGCACAAGATTGGTCAAAAACCCTAATTGGACAAGAATAAGCCTAGGGAGGACGAAAATGACCTAAATGTTCATCCAATGACACAAATGAACTTATTGGATGCACAAGATTGGTTAAAAACCCTAATTGGACAAGAATAAGCCTAGGGAGGACGAAAATGACCTAAATGTTCATCCAATGACACAAATGAACTTATTGGATGCACAAGATTGGTTAAAAACCCTAATTGGACAAGAATAAGCCTAGAGAGGACGAAAATGACCTAAATGTTCATCCAATGACACAAAAACACCTATTGGACGCACAAGATTGGTTAGAAACCCTAATTGGACAAGAATAAGCCTTGGGAGGACGAAAATGACCTAAATGTTCATCCAATGACACCAATGAACGTATTGGATGCATAAGATTGGTTAAAAACGCTAATTCGACAAGAATAAGCTTAGGGTGGACGAAAATGACCTAATTGTTCATCCAATGACACAAATGAACTTATTGGATGCACATGATTGGTTAAAAACCCTGATTGGACAAGAATAAGCCTAGGGAAGACGAAAATGACCTAAATGTTAATCCAATGGCACAAATGAACTTATTGGATGCGCAAGATTGCTTAAAACCCTAATTGGACAAGAATAAGACTAGGGAGGACGAAAATGACCTAAATGTTCATCCAATGACACAAACACACCTATTGGATGCACAAGATTGGTTAGAAACCCTAATTGGACAAGAATAAGCCTAGGAAGGACGAAAATGACCTAAATGTTAATCCAATGACACAAATGAACTTATTGGATGCACAAGATTGGTTAAAAACCCTAATTGGACAAGAATAAGTCGAGGGAGGACGAAAATGACCTAAATGTTCATCCAATGACACAAATACACCTATTGGATGCACACGATTGGTTAGAAACCCTAATTTGACAAGAATAAGCCTAGGGAGGACGAAAATGACCTAACTATTCATCCAATGACACAAATGAACTTATTGGATGCACAAGATTGCTTAAAACCCTAATTGGACAAGAATAAGACTAGGGAGGGCGAAAATGAACTAAATGTTCATCCAATGACACAAACACAACTATTGGATGCACAAGATTGGTTAGAAACCCTAATTGGACAAGAATATGCCTAGGGAGGATGAAAATGACCTAAATATTCATCCAATGACACAAATGAACTTATTGGTAGCACAAGATTGCTTAAAACCCTAATTGGACAAGAATAAGACTAGGGAGGACGAAAATGACCTAAATGTTCATCCAATGACACAAACACACCTATTGGATGCACAAGATTGGTTAGAAACCCTAATTGGACAAGAATAAGCCTAGGGAGGACGAAAATGACCTAAATGTTAATCCAATGACACAAATGAACTTATTGGATGCACAAGATTGGTTAAAAACCCTAATTGGACAAGAATAAGCCTAGGGAGGACGAAAATAACCTAAATGTTCATCAAATGACTAAACACACCTATTCGATGCACAAGAATGGTTAGAAATCCTAATTGGACAAGAAAAAGCCTAGGGAGGACGAAAATGACCTAACTATTCATCCAATGACACAAATGAACTTATTGGATGCACAAGATAGCTTAAAACCCTAATTGGACAAGAATAAGACTAGGGAGGACGAAAATGACCTAAATGTTCATCCAATGACACAAACACACCTATTGGAGGCACAAGATTGGTTAGAAACCCTAATTGGACAAGAATAAGCCTAGGGAGGACGAAAATGACCTAAATGTTCATCCAATGACACAAACACACCTATTGGATGCACAAGATTGGTTAGAAACCCTAATTGGACAAGAATAAGCCATGGGAGGACGAAAATGACCTAAATGTTAATCCAATGACACAAATGAACTTATTGGATGCACATGATTAGTTAAAAACCCTAATTGGACAAGAATAAGCCTAGGGAGGACGAAAATAACCTAAATGTTCATCAAATGACTAAACACACCTATTGGATGCACAAGATTGGTTAGAAACCCTAATTGGACAAGAATAAGCCTAGGGAGGACGAAAATGACCTAAATGTTCATCCAATGACACAAATGAACTTATTGGATGCACAAGATTGGTTAAAAACCCTAATTGGACAAGAATAAGCCTAGGGAGGACGAAAATGACCTAAATGTTCATCCAATGACACAAACACACCTATTGGATGCACAAGATTGGTTAAAAAACCCTAATTGGACAAGAATAAGCCTAGGGAGGACGAAATGACCTAAATGTTAATCAAATGAAACAAATGAACTTATTGGATGCACAAGATTGGTTAAAAACCCTAATTGGACAAGAATAAGCCTAGGAAGGACGAAAATGACCTAAATGTTCATCCAATGACACAAATGAACTTATTGGATGCACATGATTGGTTAAAAACCCTAATTAGACAAGAATAAGCCTAGGGAGGACGAAAATGACCTAAATATTAATCGAATGACACAAATGAACTTATTGGATGCACAAGATTGCTTAAAACCCTAATTGGACAAGAATAAGCCTAGGGAGGACGAAAATGACCTAAATGTTCATACAATGACACAAACACACCTATTGGATGCACAAGATTGGTTAGAAACCCTAATTAGACAAGAATAAGCCTAGGGATGACGAAAATGACCTAAATGTTAATCCAATGACACAAATGAACTTATTCGATGCACAAGATTGGTTAAAAACCCTAATTGGACAAGAATAAGCCTAGGGAGGACGAAAATGACCTAAATGTTCATCCAATGACACAAACACACCTATTGGATGCACAAGATTGGTTAAAATCCCTAATTGGCCAAGAATAAGCCTAGGGAGGACGAAAATGACCTAAATGTTCATCCAATGACACAAATGAACTTATTGGATGCACAAGATTGGTTAAAAACCCTAATTGGAAAAGAATAAGCCTAGGGTGGACGAAAATGACCTAATTGTTCATCCAATGACACAAATGAACTTATTGGATGCACATGATTGGTTGAAAACCCTAATTGGACAAGAATAAGCCTAGGGAGGACGAAAATGACCTAAATGTTCATCCAATGACACAAATGAACTTATTGGATGCACAAGATTGGTTAAAAACCCTAATTGGACAAGAATAAGCCTAGGGTAGACGAAAATGACCTAATTGTTCATCCAATGACACAAATGAACTTATTGGATGCACATGATTGGTTAAAAACCCTAATTGGACAAGAATAAGCCTAGGGAGGACGAAAATGACCTAAATGTTAATCCAATGACACAAATGAACTTGTTGGATGCACAAAATTGCTTAAAACCCTAATTGGACAAGAATAAGCCTAGGGAGGACGAAAATGACCTAAATGTTCATCCAATGACACAAACACACCTATTGGATGCACAAGATTGGTTAGAAACCCTAATTGGACAAGAATAAGCCTAGGGAGGATGAAAATGACCTAAATGTTCATCCAATGACACAAACACACCTATTGGATGCACAAGATTAGTTAGAAACCGTAATTGGACAAGAATAAGCCTAGGGAGGACGAAAATGACCTAAATGTTAATCCAATGAAACAAATGAACTTATTGGTTGCACAAGATTGGTTAAAAACCCTAATTGGACAAGAATAAGCCTAGGGAAGACGAAAATGACCTAAATGTTCATCCAATGACACAAATGAACTTATTGGATGCACATGATTGGTTAAAAACCCTAATTTGACAAGAATAAGCCTAGGAAGGACGAAAATGACCTAAATGTTAATCTAATGACACAAATGAACTTATTGGATGCACAAGATTGCTTAAAACCCTAATTGGACAAGAATAAGCATAGGGAGGGCGAAAATGTCCTAAATGTTCATCCAATGACACAAACACACCTATTGGATGCACAAGATTGGTTAGAAACCCTAATTGGACAAGAATAAGCCTAGGGAGGACGAAAATGACCTAAATGTTCATCCAATGACACAAATGAACTTATTGGATGCACAAGATTGGTTAAAAACCCTAATTGGACAAGAATAAGCCTAGGGAGGACGAAAATGACCTAAATGTTCATCCAATGACACAAATGAACTTATTGGATGCACAAGATTGGTTAAAAACCCTAATTGGACAAGAATAAGCCTAGGGAGGACGAAAATGACCTAAATGTTCATCCAATGACACAAATGAACTTATTGGATGCACAAGATTGGTTAAAAACCCTAATTGGACAAGAATAAGCCTAGGGACGACGAAAATGTCCTAAATGTTCGTCCAATGACACAAACACACCTATTGGATGCAAAAGATTGCATAAAAACGCTAATTGGACAAGAATAAGACTAGGGAGGACGAAAATGACTTAAATGTTCCTCCAATGACACAAACACCTATTGGATGCACAAGATTGGTTAAAAATCCTAATTGGACAAGAATAAGCCTAGGGAGGACGAAAGTGTCATAAATGTTCCTCCAATGACACAAATGAACTTATTGGTTGCACAAGATTGTCTAAAACCCCTAATTGGACAAGAATAAGCCTAGGGAGGACGAAAATGACCTAAATGTTCATCCAATGAGACATATGAACTAATTGGTTGCACAAGATTGGCTAAAACCCCTAATTGGACAAGAATAAGCCTAGGGAGGACGAAAATGACCTAAATGTTCATCCGATGACACAAATGAACTTATTGGATGCACAAGATTGGTTAAAAACCCTAATTGTACAAGAATAAGCCTAGGGAGGACGAAAATGACCTAAATGTTCATCCAATGACACAAATGAACTTATTGGATGCACAAGATTGGTTAAAAACCCTAATTGGACAAGAATAAGCCTAGGGAGGACGAAAATGACCTAAATGTTCCTCCAATGACACAAACACACCTATTGGATGCACAAGATTGCATAAAAACCCTAATTGGACAAGAATAAGACAAGGGAGGACGAAAATAACCTAAATGTTCCTCTAATGACACAAATGAACTAATTGGATGCACAAGGTTGGTTAAAAACCCTAATTGGACAAGAATAAGCCTAGGGAGGACGAAAATGACCTAAATGTTCATCCAATGACACAAATGAACTTATTGGATGCACAAGATTGGTTAAAAACCCTAATTGGACAAGAATAAGCCTAGGGACGACGAAAATGACCTAAATGTTCATCAAATGACTAAACACACCTATTGGATGCACAAGATTGGTTAGAAACCCTAATTGGACAAGAATAAGCCTAGGGAGGACAAAAATGACCTAAATGTTAATCCAATGACACAAATGAACTTATTGGATGCACAAGATTGGTTAAAAACCCTAATTGGACAAGAATAAGCCTAGGGAGGACGAAAATGACCTAAATGTTCATCCAATGACACAAACACACCTATTGGATGCACAAGATTGGTTAGAAACCCTAATTGGACAAGAATAAGCCTAGGGAGGACGAAAATGATCTAAATGTTCATCCAATGACACAAACACACCTATTGAATGCACAAGATTGTTTACAAACCCTAATTGGACAAGAATAAGCTTAGGGAGGACGAAAATGACCTAAATGTTCATCCAATGACACAAATGAACTTATTGGATGCACAAGATTGGTTAAAAACCCTAATTGGACAAGAATAAGCCTAGGGAGGACGAAAATGACCTAAATATTAATCCAATGACACAAATGAACTTATTGGATGCACAAGATTGCTTAAAACCCTAATTGGACAAGAATAAGACTAGGGAGGACGAAAATGACCTAAATGTTCATCCAATGACACAAACACACCTATTGGATGCACAAGATTGGTTCTAAACCCAAATTGGACAAGAATAAGCCTAGGAAGGACGAAAATGACATAAATGTTAATCCAATGACACAAATGAACTTATTGGATGCACAAGATTGGTTAAAAACCCTAATTGGACAAGAATAAGCCTAGGGAGGACGAAAATGACCTAAATGTTCATCCAATGACACAAACACACCTATTGGATGCACAAGATTGGTTAGAAACCCTAATTGGACAAGAATAAGCCTAGGGAGGATGAAAATGACCTAAATATAAATCCAATGACACAAATGAACTTATTGGATGCACAAGATTGCTTAAAACCCTAATTGGACAAGAATAAGACTAGGGAGGACGAAAATGACCTAAATGTTCATCCAATGACACAAACACACCTATTGGATGCACAAGATTGGTTAGAAACCCTAATTGGACAAGAATAAGCCTTGGGAGGACGAAAATGACCTAAATGTTCATCCAATGACACAAATGAACTTATTGGATGCACAAGATTGGTTAAAAACCCTAATTGGAAAAGAATAAGCATAGGGATGACGAAAATGACCTAAATGTTCATCCAATGACACAAACACACCTATTGGTTGCACAAGATTGGTTAGAAACCCTAATTGGACAAGAATAAGCCTAGGTAGGACGAAAATGACCTAAATGTTAATCCAATGACACAAATGAACTTATTGGATGCACAAGATTGGTTAAAAACCCTAATTGGACAAGAATAAGCCTAGGGAGGACGAAAATGACCTAAATGTTCATCCAATGACACAAACACACCTATTGGATGCATAAGATTGGTTAAAAACCCTAATTGGACAAGAATAAGCCTACAGAGGACGAAAATGACCTAAATGTTAATCCAATGACACAAATGAACTTATTGGATGCACAAGATTGGTTAAAAACCCTAATTGGACAAGAATAAGCCTAGGGAGGACGAAAATGACCTAAATGTTCATCCAATGACACAAACACACCTATTGGATGCACAAGATTGGTTAAAAACCCTAATTGGACAAGAATAAGCCTAGGGAGGACGAAAATGACCTAAATGTTCATCCAATGACACAAATGAACTTATTGGATGCACAAGATTGCTTAAAAACCCTAATTAGACAAGAATAAGCCTAGGGAGAACGAAAATGACCTAAATGTTCATCCAATGACACAAATACACCTATTGGATGCACAAGATTGGTTAGAAACCCTAATTGGACAAGAATAAGCGTAGGGAGGACGAAAATGACCTAAATGTTCATCCAATAACACAAATGTACTTATTGGATGCACAAGATTGGTTAAAAACCCTAATTGGACAAGAATAAGCCTAGGGAGGACGAAAATGACCTAAATGTTCATCCAATGACACAAACACACCTATTGGATGCACAAGATTGGTTAAAAACCCTAATTGGACAAGAATAAGCCTAGGGAGGACGAAAATGACCTAAATGTTCATCCAATGACACAAATACGCCTATTGGATGCACAAGAATGGTTAAAAACCCTAACTGGACAAGAATAAGCCTAGTGAGGTCGAAAATGACCTAAATGTTCATCCAATGACACAAATGAACTTATTGGATGCACAAGATTGGTTAAAAACCCTAATTGGACAAGAATAAGCCTAGGGTGGACGAAAATGACCTAAATGGTCATCCAATGACACAAATGAACTTATTGGATGCACAAGATTGGTTAAAAACCCTAATTGGACAAGAATAAGCTAGGGAGGACGAAAATGACCTAAATGTTCATCCAATGACACAAACACACCTATTGGATGCACAAGATTGGTTAAAATCCCTAATTGGCCAAGAATAAGCCTAGGGAGGACGAAAATGACCTAAATGTTCATCCAATGACACAAATGAACTTATTGGATGCACAAGATTGGTTAAAAACCCTAATTGGAAAAGAATAAGCCTAGGGTGGACGAAAATGACCTAATTGTTCATGCAATGACACAAATGAACTTATTGGATGCACATGATTGGTTAAAAACCCTAATTGGACAAGAATAAGCCTAGGGAGGACGTAAATGACCTAAATGTTAATCCAATGACACAAATGAACTTATTCGACGCACAAGATTGCTTAAAAACCTAATTGGACAAGCATAAGCCTAGGGAGGACAAAAATGACCTAAATGTTCATCCAATGACACAAACACACCTATTGGATGCACAAGATTGGTTAGAAACCCTAATTGGACAAGAATAAGCCTAGGGAGGACAAAAATGACCTAAATGTTAATCCAATGCCACAAATGAACTTATTGGATGCACAAGATTGGTTAAAAACTCTAATTGGACAAGAATAAGCCTAGGGAGGACGAAAATGACCTAAATGTTCATCCAATGACACAAACACACCTATTGGATGCACAAGATTGGTTAAAAACCCTAATTGGACAAGAATAAGCCAAGGGAGGACGAAAATGACTTAAATGTTAATCCAATGACACAAATGAACTTATTGGATGCACAAGATTGGTTAAAAACCCTAATTGGGCAAGAATAAGCCTAGGGAGGACGAAAATGACCTAAATGTTCATCCAATGACACAAATGAACTTATTGAATGCACAAGATTGATTAAAAACCCTAATTGGACAAGAATAAGCCTAGGGAGGACGAAAATGACCTAAATGCTAATCCATCGACAGAAATGAACTTATTGGATGCACATGATTGGTTAAAAACCCTAATTAGACAAGAATAAGCCTAGGGAGGACGAAAATGACCTAAATATTAATCCAATGACACAAATGAACTTATTGGATGCACAAGATTGCTTAAAACCCTAATTGGACAAGAATAAGCCTAGGGAGGACGAAAATGACCTAAATGTTCATCCAATGAAACAAACACACCTATTGGATGCACAAGATTGGTTAGAAACCCTAATTGGACAAGAATAAGCCTAGGGATGACGAAAATGACCTAAATGTTAATCCAAAGACACCAATGAACCTATTGGATGCACAAGATTGGTTAAAAACTCTAATTGGACAAGAATAAGCCTAGGGAGGACGAGAATGACCTAAATGTTCATCCAATGACACAAATTAAC
This sequence comes from Cicer pinnatifidum, assembly GCA_037974775.1. Lineage (NCBI taxonomy): Eukaryota > Viridiplantae > Streptophyta > Magnoliopsida > Fabales > Fabaceae > Cicer > Cicer pinnatifidum. The sequence goes on along the minus strand of JBBPBR010000488.1, from coordinate 185,006 downwards.
TTATTGGATGCACAAGATTGGTTAAAAACCCTAATTGGACAAGAATAAGCCTAGGCTGGACGAAAATGACCTAATTGATCATCCAATGACACAAATGAAGTTATTGGATGCACATGATTGGTTAAAAACCCTAATTGGACAAGAATAAGCCTAGGGAGGACGTAAATGACCTAAATGTTAATCCAATGACACAAATGAACTTATTGGATGCACAAGATTGCTTAAAAACCTAATTGGACAAGCATAAGCCTAGGGAGGACAAAAATGACCTAAATGTTCATCCAATGACACAAACACACCTATTGGATGCACAAGATTGGTTAAAAACCCTAATTGGAAGAGAATAAGCCTAGGGAGGACGAAAATGACCTAAATGTTAATCCAATGACACAAATGAACTTATTGGATGCACAAGATTGGTTAAAAACCCTAATTGGACAAGAATAAGCCTAGGGAGGACGAAAATGACCTAAATGTTCATCCAATGACACAAATGAACTTATTGGATGCACAAGATTGGTTAAAAACCCTAATTGGACAAGAATAAGCCTAGGGTGGACGAAAATGACCTAATTGTTCATCCAATGACACAAATGAACTTATTGGATGCACAAGATTGGTAAAAAACCCTAATTGGACAAGCATAAGCCTAGGGAGGACGAAAATGACCTAAATGTTAATCTAATGACACAAACACACCTATTGGATGCCCAAGATTGGTTAGAAACCCTAATTGGACAAGAATAAGCCTAGTGAGGACGAAAATGACCTAAATGTTAATCCAATGACACAAATGAACTTATTGGATGCACAAGATTGGTTAAAAATCCTAATTGGACAAGAATAAGCCTAGGGAGGACGAAAATGACCTAAATGTTCATCCAATGACACAAACACACCTATTGGATGCACAGGATTGGTTAAAATCCCTAATTGGATAAGAATAAGCCTAGGGAGGACGAAAATGACCTAAATGTTCATCCAATGACACAAATGAACTTATTGGATGCACAAGATTGGTTAAAAACCCTAATTGGACAAGAATAGGCCTAGGGTGGACGAAAATGACCTAATTGTTCATCCAATGACACAAATGAACTTATTGGATGCACATGATTGGTTAAAAACCCTAATTGGACAAGAATAAGCCTATGGAGGAAGAAAATGACCTAAATATTCATCCAATGACACAAATGAACTTGTTAGATGCACAAGATTGGTTAGAAACCCTAATTGGACAAGAATAAGCCTAGGGAGGATGAAAATGACCTAAATGTTCATCCAATGACACAAACACACCTATTGGATTCACAAGATTGATTAGAAACCCTAATTGGACAAGAATAAGCCTAGGGAGGACGAAAATGACCTATATGTTCATCCAATGACACAAATGAACTTATTGGATGCACAAGATTGGTTAAAAACCCTAATTGGACAAGAATAAGCCTAGGAAGGACGAAAATGACCTAAATGTTAATCCAATGACACAAACACACCTATTGGATGCACAAGATTGGTTAAAAACCCTAATTGGACAACAATAAGCCTAGGGAGGACGAAAATGACCTAAATGTTCATCCAATGACACAAACACACCTATTGGATGCACAAGATTGGTTAAAAACCCTAACTGGACAAGAATAAGCCTAGGGAGGACGAAAATGACTTAAATCTTAATCTAATGACACAAATGAACTTATTGGATGCACAAGATTGCTTAAAAACCCTAATTGGACAATAAAAAGCCTAGGGAGGACGAAAATGACCAAAATGTTCATCCAATGACACAAATGAACTTATTGGTTGCACAAGATTGCTTAAAAACCCTAATTGGACAATAAAAAGCCTAGGGAGGACGAAAATGACCTAAATGTTCATCCAATGACACAAATGAACTTATTGGATGCACAAGATAGCTTAAATCCCTAATTGGACAAGAATAAGACTAGGGAGGACGAAAATGACCTAAATGTTCATCCAATGACACAAACACACCTATTGGATGCACAAGATTGGTTAGAAACCCTAATTGGACAAGAATAAGCCTAGGGAGGAAGAAAATGACCTAAATGTTCATCCAATGACACAAACACACCTATTGGATGCACAAAATTGGTTAAAAACCCTAATTGGACAAGAATAAGCCTAGGGAGGACGAAAATGACCTAAATGTTAATCCAATGACACAAATGAACTTATTGGATGCACAAGATTGGTTAAAAACCCTAATTGGACAAGAGTAAGCCTAGGGAGGACGAAAATGACCTAAATGTTCATCCAATGACACAATTGAACTTATTGGATGCACAAAATTGGTTAAAAACCCTAATAGGACAAGAATAAGCCTAGGGAGGACGAAAATGACCTAAATGTTCATCCAATGACACAAACACACCTATTGGATGCACAAGATTGGTTAGAAACCCTAATTGGACAAGAATAAGCCTAGGGAGGACGAAAATGACCTAAACATTCATCCAATGACACAAATGAACTTATTGGATGCACAAGATTGCTTAAAACCCTAATTGGACAAGAATAAGACTAGGGAGGACGAAAATGACCTAAATGTTCATCCAATGACACAAACACACCTATTGGATGCACAAGATTGGTTAGAAACCCTAATTGGACAAGAATAAGCCTAGGGAGGATGAAAATGACCTAAATATTCATCCAATGTCACAAATGAACTTATTGAATGCACAAGATTGCTTAAAACCCTAATTGGACAAGAATAAGACTAGGGAGGACGAAAATGACCTAAATATTCATCCAACGACACAAACACACCAATTGGATGCACAAGATTTGTTAGAAACCCTAATTGGACAAGAATAAGCCTAGGGAGGACGAAAATGACCTAAATGTTAATCCAATGACACAAATGAACTTATTGGATGCACAAGATTGGTTAAAAACCCTAATTGGACAAGAATAAGCCTAGGGAGGACGAAAATGACCTAAATGTTCATCAAATGACAAAACACACCTATTGGATGCACAAGATTGGTTAGAAACCCTAATTGGACAAGAATAAGCCTAGGGAGGACGAAAATGACCTAAATGTTCATCCAATGACACAAATGAACTTATTGGATGCACAAGATTGGTTAAAAACCCTAATTGGACAAGAATAAGCCTAGGGAGGACGAAAATGACCTAAATGTTCATCCAATGATACAAACACACCTATTGGATGCACAAGATTGGTTAGAAACCCTAATTGGACAAGAATAAGCCTAGGAAGGACGAAAATGAGCTAAATGTTCATCCAATGACACAAACACACCTATTTGATGCACAAGATTGGTTAGAAATCCTAATTGGACAAGAATAAGCCTAGGAAGGACGAAAATGACCTAAATGTTAATCCAATGACACAAATGAACTTATTGGATGCACAAGATTGGTTAAAAACCCTAATTGGACAAGAATAAGCCTAGGGAGGACGAAAATGACCTAAATGTTCATCCAATGACACAAATGAACTTATTGGATGCACAAGATTGGTTAAAAACCCTAATTGGACAAGAATAAGACTGGGGAGGACGAAAATGACCTAAATGTTCATCCAATGACACAAATGAACTTATTGGATGCACAAGATTGGTTAAAAACCCTAATTGGACAAGAATAAGACTAGGTAGGACGAAAATGACCTAAATGTTCATCCAATGACACAAGCACACCTATTGGATGCACAAGATTGGTTAGAAACCCTAATTGGACAAGAATAAGCCTAGGGAGGATGAAAATGACCTAAATATTCATCCAATGACACAAATGAACTTATTGGATGCACAAGATTGCTTAAAACCCTAATTGGACAAGAATAAGCCTAGGGAGGACGAAAATGACCTAAACGTTCATCCAATGACACAAACACACCTATTGGAAGGACAAGATTGGTTAGAAACCCTAATTGGACAAGAATAAGCCTAGGGAGGACGAAAATGACCTAAATGTTCACCCAATGACACAAATGAACTTATTGGATGCACAAGATTGGTTAAAAACCCTAATTGGACAAGAATAAGCCTAGGGAGGACGAAAATGACCTAAATGTTCATCCAATGACACAAGCACACCTATTGGATGCACAAGATTGGTTAGAAACCCTAATTGGACAAGAATAAGCCTAGGGAGGATGAAAATGACCTAAATATTCATCCAATGACACAAATGAACTTATTGGATGCATAAGATTGCTTAAAACCCTAATTGGACAAGAATAAGCCTAGGGAGGACGAAAATGACCTAAATGTTCATCCAATGACGCAAACACACCTATTGGATGCACAAGATTCGTTAGAAACCCTAATTGGACAAGAATAAGACTAGGAAGGACTAAAATGACCTAAATGTTAATCCAATGACACAAATGAACTTATTGGATGCACAAGATTGGTTAAAAACCCTAATTGGACAAGAATAAGCCTAGGGAGGACGAAAATGACCTAAATGTTCATCCAATGACACAAACACACCTATTGGATGCACAAGATTGGTTAAAAACCCTAATTTGACAAGAATAAGCCTAGGGAGGACGAAAATGACCTAAATGTTTATCCAATGACACAAACACACCTATTGGATGCACAAGATTGGTTAAAAACCCTAACTGGACAAGAATAAGCCTAGGGAGGACGAAAATGACTTAAATCTTAATCCAATGACACAAATGAACTTATTTGATGCACAAGATTGCTTAAAACCCTAATTGGATAAGAAGAAGCCTTGGGAGGACGAAAATGACCTAAATGTTCATCAAATGACACAAACACACTTATTGGATGCACAAGATTGGCTTAAAACCCTAATTGGACAAGAATAAGACTAGGGACGACGAAAATGACCTAAATGTTCATCCAATGACACAAATGAACTTATTGGATACACAAGATTGCTTAAAACCCAAATTGGAGAAGAATAAGACTAGGGAGGACGAAAATGACCTAAATGTTCATCCAATGACACAAACACACCTATTGGATGCAAAAGATTGGTTAGAAACCCTAATTGGACAAGAATAAGCCTAGGGAGGACGAAAATGACCTAAATGTTCATCCAATGACCCAAATGAACTTATTGGATGCACAAGATTAGTTAAAAACCCTAATTGGACAAGAATAAGCCTAGGGTGGACGAAAATGACCTAAATGTTCATCCAATGACACAAATGAACTTATTGGATGCACAAGATTGGTTAAAAACCCTAATTGGACAAGAATAAGCCTAGGGAGGACGAAAATGACCTAAATGTTCATCCAATGACACAAACACACCTATTGGATGCACAAGATTGGTTAAAAACCCTAATTGGACAAGAATAAGCCTAGGGAGGACGAAAATGACCTAAATGTTCATTCAATGACACAAACACACCTATTGGATGCACAAGATTGGTTAAAAACCCTAACTAGACAAGAATAAGCCTAGGGAGAACGAAAATGACTTAAATCTTAATCCAATGACACAAATGAACTTATTTGATGCACAAGATTGGCTTAAAACCCTAATTGGACAAGAATAAGACTAGGGAGGACGAAAAGGACCTAAATGTTCATCCAATGACACAAATGAACTTATTGGATGCACAAGATTGCTTAAAACACTAATTGGACAAGAATAAGATTAGGGAGGACGAAAATGACCTAAATGTTCATCCAATGACACAAACACACCTATTGGATGCACAAGATTGGTTAGAAACCCTAATTGGACAAGAATAAGCCTAGGGAGGACGAAAATGACCTAAATGTTCATCCAATGACACAAACACACCTATTGGATGCACAAGATTGGTTAAAAACCCTAATTGGACAAGAATAAGCCTAGGGAGGACGAAAATGACCTAAATGTTAATCCAATGACACAAATGAACTTATTGGATGCACAAGATTGGTTAAAACCCCTAATTGGACAAGAATAAGCCTAGGTAGGACGAAAATGACCTAAATGTTCATCCAATGACACAAACACACCTATTGGATGCACAAGATTGGTTAAAAACCCTAATTGGATAAGAATAAGCATAGGGAGGACGAAAATGACCTAAATGTTCATCCAATGACACAAACACACCTATTGGATGCACAAGATTGGTTAGAAACCCTAATTGGACAAGAATAAGCCTAGGGAGGACGAAAATGACCTAAATGTTCATCCAATGACACAAACACACCTATTGGATGCACAAGATTGGTTAAAAACCCTAATTGGACAAGAATAAGCCTAGGGAGGACGAAAATGACATAAATGTTAATCCAATGACACAAATGAACTTATTGGATGCACAAGATTGGTTAAAACCCCTAATTGGACAAGAATAAGCCTAGGTAGGACGAAAATGACCTAAATGTTCATCCAATGACACAAACACACCTATTGGATGCACAAGATTGGTTAAAAACCCTAATTGGATAAGAATAAGCATAGGGAGGACGAAAATGACCTAAATGTTCATCCAATGACACAAATGAACTTATTGGATGCACAAGATTGATTAAAAACCCTAATTGGACAAGAATAAGCCTAGGGAGGACGAAAATGACCTAAATGTTAATCCAATGACACAAATGAACTTATTGGATGCACAAGATTGGTTAAAAACCCTAATTGGACAAGAATAAGCCTAGGGAGGACGAAAATGACCTAAATGTTCATCCAATGACACAAACACACATATTGGATACACAAGATTGTTTAGAAACCCTAATTGGACAAGAATAAGCCTAGGGAGGACGAAAATGACCTAAATGTTCATCCAATGACACAAACACACCTATTGGATGCACAAGATTGGTTAAAAACCCTAATTGGACAAGAATAAGCCTAGGGAGGACGAAAATGACCTAAATGTTCATCCAATGACACAAACACACGTATTGCATGCACAAGATTGGTTAGAAACCCTAATTGGACAAGAATAAGCCTAGGGAGGACGAAAATGACCTAAATGTTAATCCAATGACACAAATGAACTTATTGGATGCACAAGATTGGTTAAAAACCCTAATTGGACAAGAATAAGCCTAGGGAGGACGAAAATGACCTAAATGTTCATCCAATGACACAAACACACCTATTGGATGCACAAGATTGGTTAAAAACCCTAATTGGACAAGAATAAGCCTAGGGAGGACGAAAATGACTTAAATGTTCATCCAATGACACAAATGAACTTATTGGATGCATAAGATTGGTTAAAAACCCTAATTGGACAAGAATAAGCTTAGGGTGGACGAAAATGACCTAATTGTTCATCCAATGACACAAATGAACTTATTGGATGCACAAGATTGGTTAAAAACCCTAATTGGACAAGAATAAGCCTAGGGAGGACGAAAATGACCTAAATGTTCATCCAATGACACAAACACACCTATTGGATGCACAAGATTGGTTAGAAACCCTAATTGGACAAGAATAAGCCTAGGGACGATGAAAATGACCTAAATATTCATCCAATGGCACAAATGAACTTATTGGATGCAGAAGATTGCTTAAAACCCTAATTGGACAAGAATAAGACTAGGAAGGACAAAGATGACCTAAATGTTCATCCAATTACACAAACACACCTATTGGATGCACAAGATTGGTTAGAAACCCTAATTGGACAAGAATAAGCCTAGGAAGGACGAAAATGACCTAAATGTTAATCCAATGACACAAATGAACTTATTGGATGCACAAGATTGGTTAAAAACCCTAATTGGACAAGAATAAGCCTAGGGAGGACGAAAATGACCTAAATGTTCATCCAATGACACAAACACACCTATTGGATGCACAAGATTGGTTAGAAACCCTAATTGGACAAGAATAAGCTAAGGGAGGACGAAAATGACCTAAATGTTAATCCAATGACACAAATGAACTTATTGGATGCACAAGATTGGTTAAAAACCATAATTGGACAAGAATAAGCCTAGGGAGGACGAAAATAACCTAAATGTTCATCCAATGACACAAATGAACTTATTGGATGCACAAGATTGGTTAAAAACCCTAATTGGAAAAGAATAAGCCTAGGGAGGACGAAAATGACCTAAATGTTCATCCAATGACACAAATGAACTTATTGGATGCACAAGATTGGTTAAAAACCCTAATTGGACAAGAATAAGCCTAGGGAGGACGAAAATGACCTAAATGTTCATCCAATGACACAAACACACCTATTGGATGCACTTGATTGGTTAAAAACCCTAATTGGACAAGAATAAGCCTAGGGAGGACGAAAATGACCTAAATGTTAATCCAATGACACAAATGAACTTATTGGATGCACAAGATTGCTTAAAACCCTAATTGGACAAGAATAAGACTAGGGAGGACGAAAATGACCTAAATGTTCATCCAATGACACAAACACAACTATTGGATGCACAAGATTGGTTAGAAACCCTAATCGGACAAGAATAAGCCAAGGGAGGACGAAAATGACCTAAATGTTAATCCAATGACACAAATGAACTTATTGGATGCATAAGATTGGTTAAAAACCCTAATTGGACAAGAATAAGCTTAGGGTGGACGAAAATGACCTAATTGTTCATCCAATGACACAAATGAACTTATTGGATGCACATGATTGGTTAAAAACCCTAATTGGACAAGAATAAGCCTAGGAAGGACGAAAATGACCTTAATGTTAATCCAATGACACAAATGAACTTATTGGATGCACAAGATTGGTTAAAAACCCTAATTGGACAAGAATAAGCCTAGGGAGGACGAAAATGACCTAAATGTTCATCCAATGACACAAACACACCTATTGGATGCACAAGATTGGTTAAAAACCCTAATTGGACAAGAATAAGCCTAGGGAGGACGAAAATGACCTAAATGTTAATCCAATGACACAAATGAACTTATTGGATGCAGAAGATTGGTTAAAAACCCTAGGAAGGACGAAAATGACCTAAATGTTAATCCAATGACACAAATGAACTTATTGGATGCACAAGATTGGTTAAAAACCCTAATTGGACAAGAATAAGCCTAGGGAGGACGAAAATAACCTAAATGTTCATCCAATGACACAAACACACCTATTGGATGCACAAGATTGCATAAAAACCCTAATTGAACAAGAATAAGCCTAGGGAGGACGAAAATAACCTAAATGTTCGTCCAATGACACAAACACACCTATTGGATGCACAAGATTGCATAAAAACCCTAATTGGACAAGAATAAGACTAGGGAGGACAAAAATGACCTAAATGTTCCTCCAATGACACAAATGAACTTATTGGATGCACAAGATTGGCTAAAAACCCTAATTGGACTAGAATAAGCCTAGGGAGGACGAAAATGACCTAAATGTTCATCCAATGACACAAATGAACTTATTGGATGCACAAGATTGGTTAAAAACCCTAATTGGACAAGAATAAGCCTAGGGAGGACGAAAATGACCTAAATGTTCAACCAATGACACAAACACACCTATTGGATGCACAAGATTGCATAAAAACCCTAATTGGACAAGAATAAGACTAGGGAGGACGAAAATGACCCAAATGTTCAACCAATGACACAAATGAACTTATTGGATGCACAAGATTGGTTAAAAACCCTAATTGGACAAGAACAAGCCTAGGGAGGACGAATATGACCTAAATGTTTGTCCAATGACACAAACACACCTATTGGATGCACAAGATTGCATAAAAACCCTAATTGGACAAGAATAAGACTAGGGAGGACAAAAATGACCTAAATGTTCCTCTAATGACACAAACACACCTATTGGATGCACAAGATTGCATAAAAACCCTAATTGGACAAGAATAAGACTAGGGAGGACGAAAATGACATAAATGTTCATCCAATAACACAAATGAACTTATTGGATGCACAAGATTGGTTAAAAACCCTAATTGGACAAGAATAAGCCTAGGGAGGACGAAAATGACCTAAATGTTCATCCAATGACACAAATGAACTTATTGGATGCACAAGATTGGTTAAAAACCCTAATTGGACAAGAATAAGCCTAGGGAGGACGAAAATGACCTAAATGTTCATCCAATGACACAAATGAACTTATTGGATGCACAAGATTGGTTAAAAACCCTAATTGGACAAGAATAAGCCTAGGGAGGACGAAAATGACCTAAATGTTAATCCAATGACACAAACACACCTATTGGATGCACATGATTGGTTAGAAACCCTAGTTGGACAAGAATAAGCCTAGGGAGGACGAAAATGACCTAAATGTTAATCCAATGACACAAATGAACTTATTGGATGCACAAGATTGGTTAAAAACCCTAATTGGACAAGAATAAGCCTAGGGAGGACGAAAATGACCTAAATGTTCATCCAATGACACAAATGAACTTATTGGATGCACAAGATTGCTTAAAACCCTAATTGGACAAGAATAAGACTAGGGAGGACGAAAATGACCTAAATGTTCATCCAATGACCCAAACACACCTATTGGATGCACAAGATTGGTTAGAAACCCTAATTGGACAAGAATAAGCCTTGGGAGGACGAAAATGACCTAAATGTTCATCCAATGACACAAACACACCTATTGGATGCACAAGATTGGTTAAAAACCCTAATTGAACAACAATAAGCCTAGGGAGGACGAAAATGACCTAAATGTTCATCCAATGACACAAACACACCTATTGGATGCACACGATTGGTTAGAAACCCTAATTTGACAAGAATAAGCCTAGGGAGGACGAAAATGACCTAACTATTCATCCAATGACACAAATGAACTTATTGGATGCACAAGATTGCTTAAAACCCTAATTGGACAAGAATAAGACTAGGGAGGACGAAAATAACCTAAATATTCATCCAATGACACAAACACACCTATTGGATGTACAAGATTGGTTAGAAACCCTAATTTGACAAGAATAAGCCTAGGGAGGACGAAAATGACCTAACTATTCATCCAATGACACAAATGAACTTATTGGATGCACAAGATTGCTTAAAACCCTAATTGGACAAGAATAAGGCTAGGGAGGACGAAAATAACCTAAATATTCATCCAATGACACAAACACACCTATTGGATGCACAAGATTGGTTAGAAACCCTAATTTGACAAGAATAAGCCTAGGGAGAACGAAAATGACCTAACTATTCATCCAATGACACAAATGAACTTATTGGATGCACAAGATTGCTTAAAACCCTAATTGGACAAGAATAAGCCTAGGGAGGACGAAAATGACCTAAATGTTCATCCAATGACACAAACACACCTATTGGATGCACACGATTGGTTAGAAACCCTAATTTGACAAGAATAAGCCTAGGGAGGACGAAAATGACCTAACTATTCATCCAATGACACAAATGAACTTATTGGATGCACAAGATTGCTTAAAACCCTAATTGGACAAGAATAAGACTAGGGAGGACGAAAATAACCTAAATATTCATCCAATGACACAAACACACCAATTGGATGCACAAGATTGGTTAGAAACCCTAATTTGACAAGAATAAGCCTAGGGAGGACGAAAATGACCTAACTATTTATCCAATGACACAAATGAACTTATTGGATGCACAAGATTGCTTAAAACCCTAATTGGACAAGAATAAGACTAGGGAGGACGAAAATGACCTAAATGTTCATCCAATGACACAAACACACCTATTGGATGCACAAGATTGGTTAGAAACCCTAATTGGACAAGAATATGCCTAGGGAGGATGAAAATGACCTAAATATTCATCCAATGACACAAATGAACTTATTGGATGCACAAGATTGCTTAAAACCCTAATTGGACAAGAATAAGACTAGGGAGGACAAAAATGACCTAAATGTTCATCCAATGACCCAAACACACCTATTGGATGCACAAGATTGGTTAGAAACCCTAATTGGAAAAGAATAAGCCTTGGGAGGACGAAAATGACCTAAATGTTCATCCAATGACACAAATGAACTTATTGGATGCACAAGATTGGTTAAAAACCCTAATTGGACAAGAATAAGCCTAGGGAGGACGAAAATGACCTTAATGTTCATCCAATGACACAAACACACTTATTGGATGCACAAGATTGGTTAAAAACCCTAATTGGACAAGAATAAGCCTAGGGAGGACGAAAATGACCTAAATGTTCATCCAATGACACAAATGAACTTATTGGATGCACAAGATTGGTTAAAAACCCTAATTGGACAAGAATAAGACTAGGGAGGACGAAAATGACATAAATGACCATCCAATGACACAAACACACCTATTGAATGCACAAGATTGGTTAAAAACCCTAATTGGACAAGAATAAGCATAGGGAGGACGAAAATGACCTAAATGTTCATCCAATGACACAAATGAACTTATTGGATGCACAAGATTGGTTAAAAACCCTAATTGGACAAGATTAAGCCTAGGGAGGACGAAAATGACCTAAATGTTTATCCAATGACACAAATGAACTTATTGGATGCACAAGATTGGTTAAAAACCCTAACTGGACAAGAATAAGCCTTGGGTGGACAAAAATGACCTAAATGTTCATACAATGACACAAATGAACTTATTGGATGCACAAGATTGGTTAAAAACCCTAATTGGACAAGAATAAGCCTAGGGAGGACGAAAATGACCTAAATGTTCATCCAATGACACAAATGAACTTATTGGATGCACAAGATTGGTTAAAAACCCTAATTGGACAAGAATAAGCCTAGGGAGGACGAAAATGACCTAAATGTTCATCCAATGACACAAACACACCTATTGGATGCACAAGATTGTTTACAAACCCTAATTGGACAAGAATAAGCCTTGGGAGGACGAAAATGACCTAAATGTTCATCCAATGACACAAATGAACATATTGGAAGCACAAAATTGGTTAAAAACCCTAATTGGACTAGAATAAGCTTAGGGAGGACGAAAATGACCTTAATGTTCATCCAATGACACAAACACACCTATTGGATGCACAAGATTGTTTAGAAACCCTAATTGGACAAGAATAAGCCTTGGGAGGACGAAAATGACCTAAATGTTCATCCAATGACACAAATGAACATATTGGATGCACAAGATTGGTTAAAAACCGTAATATGCCAAGAATAAGGCTAGGGAGGACGAAAATGACCTAAATGTTCATCAAATGACTAAACACACCTATTGGATGCACAAGATTGGTTAGAAACCCTAATTGGACAAGAATAAGCCTAGGGAGGACGAAAATGACCTAAATGTTCACCCAATGACACAAATGAACTTATTGGATGCACAAGATTGGTTAAAAACCCTAATTGGACAAGAATAAGCCTAGGGAGGACGAAAATGTCCTAAATGTTCATCCAATGACACAAACACACCTATTGGATGCACAAGATTGGTTAAAAACTCTAATTGGACAAGAATAAGCCTAGGGACGACGAAAATGACCTAAATGTTAATCCGATGACACAAATGAACTTATTGGATGCACAAGATTGGTTAAAAACCCTAATTGGACAAGAATAAGCCTAGGGAGGACGAAAATGACCTAAATGTTCATCCAATGACACAAACACACCTATTGGATGCACAAGATTGGTTAAAAACCCTAATTGGACAAGAATAAGCATAGGGAGGACGAAAATCACCTAAATGTTCATCCAATGACACAAACACACCTATTGGATGCACAAGATTTGTTAGAAACCCTACTTGGACAAGAATAAGCCTACGAAGGACGAAAATAACCTAAATGTTCATCAAATGACTAAACACACCTATTGGATGCACAAGATTGGTTAGAAACCCTAATTGGACAAGAATAAGCCTAGGGAGGACGAAAATGACCTAAATGTTGACCCAATGACACAAATGAACTTATTGGATTCACAAGATTGGTTAAAAACCCTAATTGGACAAGAATAAGCCTAGGGAGGACGAAAATGACCTAAATGTTCATCCAATGACACAAACACACCTATTGGATGCACAAGATTGGTTAAAAACCCTAATTGGACAAGAATAAGCATAGGGAGGACGAAAATGATCTAAATGTTCATCCAATGACACAAATGAACTTATTGGATGCACAAGATTGGTTAAAAACCCTAATTGGACAAGAATAAGCCTAGGGAGGACGAAAATGACCTAAATGTTCATCCAATGACACAAACACACCTATTGGATGCACAGGATTGGTTAAAAACCCTAATTAGACAAGAATAAGCCTATGGAGGACGAAAATGACCTAAATGTTCGTCCAATGACACAAACACACCTATTGGATGCACAAGATTGCATAAAAACCCTAATTGGACAAGAATAAGCTTAGGGAGGACGAAAATGACCTAAATGTTCATCCAATGACACAAATGAACTTATTGGATGCACAAGATTGGTTAAAAACCTTAATTGGACAAGAATAAGCCTAGGGAGGACGAAAATCACCTAAATGTTCATCCAATGACACAAACACACCTATTGAATGCACAAGATTGTTTAGAAACCCTAATTGGACAAGAATAAGCTTAGGGAGGACGAACATGACCTAAATGTTCATCCAATGACACAAACACACCTATTGGATGCACAAGATTGGTTAGAAACCCTAATTGGACAAGAATAAGCCTAGGGAGGACGAAAATGACCTAAAAGTTAATCCAATGACACAAATGAACTTATTGGATGCACAAGATTGGTTAGAAACCCTAATTGGACAAGAATAAGCCTAAGGAGGAAGAAAATGACCTAAATGTTCATCAAATGACTAAACACACCTATTGGATGCACAAGATTGGTTAGAAACCCTAATTGGACAAGAATAAGCCTAGGGAGGACGAAAATGACCTAAATGTTCACCCAATGACACAAATGAACTTATTGGATGCACAAGATTGGTTAAAAACCCTAATTGGACAAGAATAAGCCTAGGGAGGACGAAAATGACCTAAATGTTCATCCAATGACACAAACACACCTATTGGATGCACAAGATTGGTCAAAAACCCTAATTGGACAAGAATAAGCCTAGGGAGGACGAAAATGACCTAAATGTTCATCCAATGACACAAACACACCTATTGGATGCACACGATTGGTTAGAAACCCTAATTTGACAAGAATAAGCCTAGGGAGGACGAAAATGACCTAACTATTCATCCAATGACACAAATGAACTTATTGGATGCACAAGATTGCTTAAAACCCTAATTGGACAAGAATAAGACTAGGGAGGACGAAAATAACCTAAATATTCATCCAATGACACAAACACACCTATTAAATGAACAAGATTGGTTAGAAACCCTAATTTGACAAGAATAAGCCTACGGAGGACGAAAATGACCTAACTATTCATCCAATGACACAAATGAACTTATTGGATGCACAAGATTGCTTAAAACCCTAATTGGACAAGAATAAGACTAGGGAGGACGAAAATGACCTAAATGTTCATCCAATGACACAAACACACCTATTGGATGCACAAGATTGGTTAGAAACCCTAATTGGACAAGAATATGCCTAGGGAGGATGAAAATGACCTAAATATTCATCCAATGACACAAATGAACTTATTGGATGCACAAGATTGCTCAAAACCCTAATTGGACAAGAATAAGACTAGGGAGGACGAAAATGACCTAAATGTTCATCCAATGACCCAAACACACCTATTGGATGCACAAGATTGGTTAGAAACCCTAATTGGACAAGAATAAGCCTTGGGAGGATGAAAATGACCTAAATGTTCATCCAATGACACAAATGAACTTATTGGATGCCCAAGATTGGTTAAAAACCCTCATTGGACAAGTATAAGCCTACGGAGGAAGAAAATGACCTAAATGTTCATCCAATGACACAAACACACCTATTGGATGCACAAGATTGGTTAGAAACCCTAATTGGACAAGAATAAGCCTTGGGAGGACGAAAATGACCTAAATATTCATCCAATGACACAAATAAACTTATTGGAAGCACAAGATTGGTTAAAAACCCTAATTGGACAAGAATAGGACTAGGGAGGACGAAAATGACCTAAATATTCATCCAATGACACAAAAACACCTATTGGATGCACAAGATTGGTTAGAAACCATAATTGGACAAGAATAAGCCTAGGGAGGACGAAAATGACCTAAGTGTTAATCCAATGACACAAATGAACTTATTGGATGCACAAGATTGGTTAAAAACCCTAATTGGACAAGAATAAGCCTAGGGAGGACGAAAATGACCTAAATGTTCATCCAATGACACAAACACACCTATTGGATGCACAAGATTGGTTAAAAACCCTAATTGGACAAGAATAAGCATAGGGAGGACGAAAATGATCTAAATGTTCATCCAATGACACAAATGAACTTATTGGATGCACAAGATTGGTTAAAAACCCTAATTGGACAAGAATAAGCCTAGGGAGGACGAAAATGACCTAAATGTTCATCCAATGACACAAACACACCTATTGGATGCACAAGATTGGTTAAAAACCCTAATTGGACAAGAATAAGCCTAGGGAGGACGAAAATGACTTAAATGTTCATCCAATGACACAAATGAACTTATTGGATGCATAAGATTGGTTAAAAACCCTAATTGGACAAGAATAAGCTTAGGGTGGACGAAAATGACCTAATTGTTCATCCAATGACACAAATGAACTTATTGGATGCACAAGATTGGTTAAAAACCCTAATTGGACAAGAATAAGCCTAGGGAGGACGAAAATGACCTAAATGTTCATCCAATGACACAAACACACCTATTGGATGCACAAGATTGGTTAGAAACCCTAATTGGACAAGAATAAGCCTAGGGAGGACGAAAATGACCTAAATGTTAATCCAACGACACAAATGAACTTATTGGATGCACAAGATTGGTTAAAAACCCTAATTGGACAAGAATAAGCCTAGAGAGGACGAAAATGACCTAAATGTTCATCAAATGACTAAACACACCTTTTGGATGCACAAGATTGGTTAGAAACCCTAATTGGACAAGAATAAGCCTAGGGAGGACGAAAATGACCTAAGTGTTCACCCAATGACACAAATGAACTTATTGGATGCACAAGATTGGTTAAAAACCCTAATTGGACAAGAATAAGCCTAGGGAGGACGAAAATGACCTAAATGTTCATCCAATGACACAAACACACCTATTGGATGCACAAGATTGGTTAGAAACCCTAATTGGACAAGAATAAGCCTAGGGAGGACGAAAATGACCTATGTGTTCACCCAATGACAAAAATGAACTTATTGGATGCACAAAATTGGTTAAAAACCCTAATTGGACAAGAATAAGCCTAGGGAGGACGAAAATGATCTAAATGTTCTTCCAATGACACAAACACACCTATTGGATGCACAAGATTGGTTAAAAACCCTAATTGGATAAGAATAAGCATAGGGAGGACGAAAATGACCTAAATGTTCATCCAATGACACAAATGAACTTATTGGATGCACAAGATTGCTTAAAACACTAATTGGACAAGAATAAGACTAGGGAGGACGAAAATGACCTAAATGTTCATCCAATGACACAAATGAACTTATTGGATGCACAAGATTGGTTAAAAACCCTAATTGGACAAGAATAAGCCTAGAGAGGACGAAAATAACCTAAATGTTCATCAAATGACTAAACACACCTATTGGATGCCCAAGATTGGTTAGAAACCATAATTGGACAAGAATAAGCCTAGGGAGGACGAAAATGACCTAAATGTTAATCCAATGACACAAATGAACTTATTGGATGCACAAGATTGGTTAAAAACCCTAATTGGACAAGAATAAGCCTAGGGAGGATGAAAATAACCTAAATGTTCATCAAATGACTAATCACACCTATTGGATGCACAAGATTGGTTAAAAATCCTAATTGGATAAGAATAAGCATAGGGAGGACGAAAATGACCTAAATGTTCATCCAATGACACAAACACACCTATTGGATGCACAAGATTGGTTAGAAACCCTAATTGGACAAGAATAAGCCTAGGGAGGACGAAATTGACCTAAATGTTCATCCAATGACACAAATGAACTTATTGGATGCACAAGATTGGTTAAAAACCCTAATTGGACAAGAATAAGCCTAGGGAGGACGAAAATGACCTAAATGTTCATCCAATGACACAAACACACCTATTGGATGCACAAGATTGGTTAAAACCCCTAATTGGACAAGAATAAGCCTAGGGTGGACGAAAATGACCTAAATGTTCATCCAATGACACAAATGAACTTATTGGATGCACAAGATTGGTTAAAAACCCTAATTGGACAAGAATAAGCCTAGGGAGGACGAAAATGACCTAAATGTTCATCCAATGACACAAACTCACCTATTGGATGCACAAGATTGGTTAAAAACCCTAATTGGACAAGAATAACCCTAGGGAGGATGAAAATGACCTAAATATTCATCCAATGACACAAATGAACTTATTGTATGCACAAGATTGCTTAAAACCCTAATTGGACAAGAATAAGACTAGGGAGGACGAAAATGACCTAAATGTTCATCCAATGACACAAACACACCTATTGGATGCACAAGATTGGTTAGAAACCCTAATTGGACAAGAATAAGCCTAGGGAGGACGAAAATGACCTAAGTGTTAATCCAATGACACAAATGAACTTATTGGATGCACAAGATTGGTTAAAAACCCTAATTGGACAAGAATAAGCCTAGGGAGGACGAAAATGACCTAAATGTTCATCCAATGACACAAATGAACTTATTGGATGCACAAGATTGCTCAAAAACCCTAATTGGACAAGAATAAGCCTAGGGAGGACGAAAATGACCTAAATGTTCATCCAATGACACAAATACACCTATTGGATGCACAAGATTGGTTAGAAACCCTAATTGGACAAGAATAAGCCTAGGGAGGACGAAAATGACCTAAATGTTCATCCAATGACACAAAAAGACACCTATTGGATGCACAAGATTGGTTAAAAACCCTAATTGGACAAGAATAAGCCTAGGGTTGACGAAAATGACCTTAATGTTTATTCAATGACACAAATGAACTTATTGGATGCACAAGATTGGTTAAAAACCCTAATTGGACAAGAATAAGCCTAGGGAGGACGAAAATGACCTAAATGTTCATCCAATGACACAAACACACCTATTGGATGCACAAGATTGGTTAGAAACCCTAATTGGACAAGAATAAGCCTAGGGAGGACGAAAATGACCTAAATGTTCATCCAATGACACAAATGAACTTATTGGATGCACAAGATTGGTTAAAAACACTAATTGGACAAGAATAAGACTAGGGAGGACGAAAATGACCTAAATGTTCATCCAATGACACAAACACACCTATTGGATGCACAAGATTGGTTAGAAACCCTAATTGGACAAGAATAAGCCTAGGGAGGATGAAAATGACGTAAATATTCATCCAATGACACAAATGAACTTATTGGATGCACAAGATTGCTTAAAACCCTAATTGGACAAGAATAAGACTAGGGAGGACGAAAATGACCTAAATGTTCATCCAATGACACAAACACACCTATTGGATGCACAAGATTGGTTAGAAACCCTAATTGGACAAGAATAAGCCTAGGGAGGACGGAAATGACCTAAATGTTCATCCAATGACACAAATAAACTTATTGGATGCACAAGATTGGTTAAAAACCCTAATTGGACAAGAATAAGCCTAGGGAGGACGAAAATGACCTAAATGTTAATCCAATGACACAAACACACCTATTGGATGCACAAGATTGGTTAGAAACCCTAATTGGACAAGAATAAGCCAATGAAGGACGAAAATGACCTAAATGTTCATCCAATGACATAAATGAACTTATTGGACGCACAAGATTGCTTAAAACCCTAATTGGACAAGAATAAGACTAGGGAGGACGAAAATGACCTAAATGTTCATCCAATGACACAAACACACCTATTGGATGCACAAGATTGGTTAGAAACCCTAATTGGACAAGAATAAGCCTAGGAAGGACGAAAATGACCTAAATGTTAATCCAATGACACAAATGAACTTATTGGATGCACAAGATTGGTTAAAAACCCTAATTGGACAAGAATAAGCCTAGGGAGGACGAAAATGACCTAAATGTTCATCCAATGACACAAACACACCTATTGGAAGCACAAGATTGGTTAGAAACCCTAATTGGACAAGAATAAGCCTTAGGAGGACGAAAATGACCTAAATGTACATCCAATGACACAAATGAACTTATTGGATGCACAAGATTGGTTAAAAACCCTAATTGGACAAGAATAAGCCTAGGGAGGACGAAAATGACCTAAATGTTCATCCAATGACACAAACACACCTATTGGATGCACAAGATTGTTTAGAAACCCTAATTGGACAAGAATAAGCCTAGGGAGGACGAAAATGACCTAAATGTTAATCCAATGACACAAATGAACTTATTGGATGCACAAGATTGGTTAAAAACCCTAATTGGACAAGAATAAGCCTAGGGAGGACGAAAATAACCTAAATGTTCATCAAATGACTAAACACACCAATTGGATGCACAAGATTGGTTATAAACCCTAATTGGACAAGAATAAGCCTAGGGAGGACGAAAATGACCTAACTATTCATCCAATGACACAAATGAACTTATTGGATGCACAAGATTGGTTAAAAACCCTAATTGGACAAGAATAAGCCTAGGGAGGACGAAAATGACCTAAATGTTCATCCAATGACACAAACACACCTATTGGATGCACAAGATTGGTTAAAAACCCTAATTGGACAAGAATAAGCATAGGGAGGACGAAAATGACCTAAATGTTCATCCAATGACACAAATGAACTTATTGGACGCACAAGATTGGTTAGAAACCCTAATTGGACAAGAATAAGCCTGGGGAGGACGAAAATGACCTAAATGTTCATCAAATGACTAAACACACCTATTGGATGCACAAGATTGGTTAGAAACCCTAATTGGACTAGAATAAGCCTAGGGAGGACGAAAATGACCTAAATGTTAATCCAATGACACAAATGAACTTATTGGACGCACAAGATTGGTTAGAAACCCTAATTGGACAAGAATAAGCCTGGGGAGGACGAAAATGACCTAAATGTTCATCAAATGACTAAACACACCTATTGGATGCACAAGATTGGTTAAAAACCCTAATTGGACAAGAATAAGCATAGGGAGGACGAAAATGACCTAAATGTTCACCCAATGACACAAATGAACTTATTGGATGCACAAGATTGGTTAAAAACCCTAATTAGACAAGAATAAGCCTAGGGAGGACGAAAATGACCTAAATGTTCATCCAATGAAACAAACACACCTATTGGATGCACAAGATTGGTTAAAAACCCTAATTGGACAAGAATAAGCCTAGGGAGGACGAAAATGACCTAAATGTTCATCCAATGACACAAACACACCTATTGGATGCACACGATTGGTTAGAAACCCTAATTTGACAAGAATAAGCCTAGGGAGGTCGAAAATGACCTAACTATTCATCCAATGACACAAATGAACTTATTGGATGCACAAGATTGTTTAAAACCCTAATTGGACAAGAATATGCCTAGGGAGGACGAAAATAACCTAAATATTCATCCAATGACACAAACACACCTATTGGATGCACAAGATTGGTTAGAAACCCTAATTTGACAAGAATAAGCCTAGGGAGGACGAAAATGACCTAAATGTTCATCCAATGACACAAATGAACTTATTGGATGCACAAGATTGCTTAAAACCCTAATTGGACAAGAATAAGACTAGGGAGGACGAAAATGACCTAAATGTTCATCCAATGACACAAACACATCTATTGGATGCACAAGATTGGTTAGAAACCCTAATTGAACAAGAATAAGCCTAGGGAGGACGAAAATTACTTAAATATTAATCCAATGACACAAATGAACTTATTGGATGCACAAGATTGCTTAAAAACCCTAATTAGACAAGAATAAGCCTTGGGAGGACGAAAATGACCTATATGTTCATCCAATGACACAAATACATCTATTGGAGGCACAAGATTGGTTAGAAACCCTAATTGGACAAGAATAAGACTAGGGAGGACGAAAATGACCTAAATGTTCATCCAATGACACAAACACACCTATTGGATGCACAAGATTGGTTAAAAACCCTAATTGGACAAGAATAAGCCTAGGGAGGACGAAAATGACCTAAATGTTAATCCAATGACACAAATGAACTTATTGGATGCACAAGATTGGTTAAAAACCCTAATTGGACAAGAATAAGCCTAGGGAGGACAAAGATGACCTAAATGTTAATCCAATGACACAAACACACCTATTGGATGCACAAGATTGTTTAGAAACCCTAATTGGACAAGAATAAGCCTAGGGAGGACGAAAATGACCCAAATGTTCATCCAATGACACAAATGAACATATTGGATGCACAAGATTGGTTAAAAACCCTAATTGGACAAGAATAAACCTAGGGAGGAAGAAAATGACCTAAATGTTCATCCAATGATACAATTGAACTTATTGGATGCACAAGATTGCTTAAAACCCTAATTGGACAAGAATAAGACTAGGGAGGACGAAAATGACCTAAATGTTCATCCAATGACACAAACAAATCAATTGGATGCACAAGATTGGTTAAAAACCCTAATTGGACAAGAATAAGCCTAGGGAGGACGAAAATGACCTAAATGTTAATCCAATGACACAAATGAACTTATTGGATGCACAAGATTGGTTAAAAACCCTAATTGGACAAGAATAAGCCTAGGGAGGATGAAAATAACCTAAATGTTCATCAAATGACTAAACACACCTATTGGATGCACAAGATTGGTTAAAAACCCTAATTGGACAAGAATAAGCCTAAAGAGGACGAAAATGACCTAAATGTTCATCCAATGACACAAAAACACCTATTGGATGCACAAGATTGGTTAGAAACCCTAATTGGACAAGAATAAGCGTAGGGAGGACGAAAATGACCTAAATGTTAATCCAATGACACAAATGAACTTATTGGATGCACAAGATTGGTTAAAAACCCTAATTGGACAAGAATAAGCCTAGGGAGGACGAAAATGACCTAAATGTTAATCCAATGACACAAATGAACTTATTGGATGCACAAGATTGGTTAAAAACCCTAATTGGACAAGAATAAGCCTAGGGAGGATGAAAATAACCTAAATGTTCATCAAATGACTAAACACACCTATTGGATGCACAAGATTGGTTAAAAACCCTAATTGGACAAGAATAAGCCTAGGGAGGACGAAAATGACCTAAATGTTCATCCAATGACACAAACACACCTATTGGATGCACAAGATTGGTTAAAAACCCTAATTGGACAAGAATAAGCATAAGGAGGACGAAAATGACCTAAATGTTCATCCAATGACACAATTGAACTTATTGGATGCACAAGATTGGTTAAAAACCCTAATGGGACAAGAATAAGGTTAGGGAGGACGAAAATGACCTAAATGTTCATCCAATGTCACAAACACACCTATTGGATGCACAAGATTGGTTAGAAACCCTAATTGGACAAGAATAAGCCTAGGGAGGACGAAAATGACATAAATGTTAATCCAATGACACAAATGAACTTATTGGATGCACAAGATTGGTTAAAAACCCTAATTGGACAAGAATAAGCCTAGGGGTGACGAAAATGACCTAAATGTTCATCCAATGACACAATTGAACTTATTAGATGCACAAGATTGGTTAAAAACCCTAATTGGACAAGAATAAGCATAGGGAGGACGAAAATGACCTACATGTTCATCCAATGACACAAAAACACCTCTTGGATGCACAAGATTGGTTAGAAACCCTAATTGGACAAGACTAAGCCTAGGGAGGACGAAAATGACCTAAATGTTAATCCAATGACACAAATGAACTTATTGGATGCACAAGATTGGTTAAAAACCCTAATTGGACAAGAATAAGCCTAGGGAGGACGAAAATGACCTAAATGTTCATCCAATGACACAAACACACCTATTGGATGCACAAGATTGTTTAAAAACCCTAATTGGACAAGAATAAGCCTAGGGAGGACGAAAATGACCTAAGTGTTCACCCAATGACACAAATGAACATATTGGATGCACAAGATTGGTTAAAAACCCTAATTGGACAAGAATAAGCCTAGGGAAGACGAAAATGACCTAAATGTTCATCCAATGACACAATTGAACTTATTTGATGCACAAGATTGGTTAAAAACCCTAATTGGACAAGAATAAGCCTAGGGAGGACGAAAATGACCTAAATGTTAATCCAATGACACAAATGAACTTATTGGATGCACAAGATTGGTTAAAAACCCTAATTGGACAAGAATAAGCCTAGGAAGGACGAAAATGACCTAAATGTTCATCCAATGACACAAATGAACTTATTGGATGCACAAGATTGGTTGAAAACCCTAATTGGACAAGAATAAGCCTAGGGAGGACGAAAATGACCTAAATGTTCATCCAATGACACAAACACACCTATTGGATGCCCAAGATTGTTTACAAACCCTAATTGGACAAGAATAAGCTTTGGGAGGACGAAAATGACCTAATTGTTAATCCAATGACTAAACACACCTATTGGATGCACAAGATTGGTTAGAAACCCTAATTGGACAAGAATAAGCCTAGGGAGGATGAAAATCACCTAAATGTTCATCCAATGACACAAATGAACTTATTGGATGCACAAGATTGGTTAAAAACCCTAATTGGACAAGAATAAGCCTAGGGAGGACGAAAATGACCTAAATGTTCATCCAATGACACAAACACACCTATTGGATGCACAAGATTGTTTACGAACCCTAATTGGACAAGAATAAGCCTAGGGAGGACGAAAATGACCTAAATGTTCATCCAATGACACAAACACACCTATTGGATGCACAAGATTGGTTAAAAACCATAATTGGACAAGAATAAGCCTAGGGAGGACGAAAATGACCTAAATGTTCATCCAATGACACAAACACACCTATTGGATGCACAAGATTGTTTAGAAACCCTAATTGGACAAGAATAAGCCTAGGAAGGACGAAAATGACCTAAATGTTCACCCAATGACACAAATGAACTTATTGGATGCACAAGATTGGTTAAAAACCCTAATTGGACAAGAATAAGCCTAGGGAGGACGAAAATGACCTAAATGTTCATCCAATGACACAAACACACCTATTGGATGCACAAGATTGGTTAAAAACCCTAATTGGACAAGAATAAGCATAGGGAGGACGAAAATGACCTAAATGTTCATCCAATGACACAAATGAACTTATTGGATGCAGAAGATTGGTTAAAAACCCTAATTGGACAAGAATAAGCCTAGGGAGGACGAAAATGACCTAAATGTTCATCCAATGACACAAATGAACTTATTGGATGCACAAGATTGGTTAAAAACCCTAATTGGACATGAATAAGCCTAGGGAGGACGAAAATGACCTAAATGTTCACCCAATGACACAAATGAACTTATAAGATGCACAAGATTGGTTAAAAACCCTAATTGGACAAGAATAAGCCTAGGGAGGACGAAAATGACCTAAATGTTCATCCAATGACACAAACACACCTATTGGATGCACAAGATTGGTTAGAAACCCTAATTGGACAAGAATAAGCCTAGGAAGGACAAAAATGACCTAAATGTTCATCCAATGACACAAATGAACTTATTGGATGCACAAGATTGGTTAAAAACCCTAATTGGACAAGAATAAGCCTAGGGAGGACGAAAATGACCTAAATGTTCATCCAATGACACAAACACACCTATTGGATGCACAAGATTGGTTAAAAATACTAATTGGATAAGAATAAGCATAGGGAGGACGAAAATGACCTAAATGTTCATCCAATGACACAAACACACCTATTGGATGCACAAGATTGGTTAGAAACCCTAATTGGACAAGAATAAGCCTAGGGAGGACGAAAATGACCTAAATGTTAATCCAATGACACAAATGAACTTATTGGATGCACAAGATTGGTTAAAAACCCTAGTTGGACAAGAATAAGCCTAGGGAGAACGAAAATAACCTAAATGTTCATCAAATGACTAAACACACCTATTGGATGCACAAGATTGGTTAAAAACCCTAATTGGACAAGAATAAACCTAGGAAGGACGAAAATGACCTAAATGTTCACCCAATGACACAAATGAACTTATTGGATGCACAAGATTGGTTAAAAACCCTAATTGGACAAGAATAAGCCTAGGGAGGACGAAAATGACCTAAATGTTCATCCAATGACACAAACACACCTATTGGATGCACAAGATTGGTTAAACACCCTAATTGGACAAGAATAAGCATAGGGAGGACGAAAATGACCTAAATGTTCATCAAAAGACACAAACACACCTATTGGATGCACCAGATTGGTTAGAAACCCTAATTGGAAAAGAATATGCCTTGGGAGGACGAAAATGACCTAAATGTTCATCCAATGACACAAATGAACTTATTGGATGCACAAGATTGGTTAAAAACCCTAATTGGACAAGAATAAGCCTAGGGAGGACAAAAATGACCTAAATGTTCATCCAATGACACAAACACACCTATTGGATGCACAAGATTGGTTAGAAACCCTAATTGGACAAGAATATGCCTAGGGAGGACGAAAATGACCTAAATGTTCATCCAATGACACAAACACACCTATTGGATGCACACGATTGGTTAGAAACCCTAATTTGACAAGAATAAGCCTAGGGAGGACGAAAATGACCTAACTATTCATCCAATGACACAAATGAACTTATTGGATGCACAAGATTGCTTAAAACCCTAATTGGACAAGAATAAGACTAGGGAGGACGAAAATAACCTAAATATTCATCCAATGACACAAACACACCTATTAAATGAACAAGATTGGTTAGAAACCCTAATTTGACAAGAATAAGCCTACGGAGGACGAAAATGACCTAACTATTCATCCAATGACACAAATGAACTTATTGGATGCACAAGATTGCTTAAAACCCTAATTGGACAAGAATAAGACTAGGGAGGACGAAAATGACCTAAATGTTCATCCAATGACACAAACACACCTATTGGATGCACAAGATTGGTTAGAAACCCTAATTGGACAAGAATAAGCCTTGGGAGGACGAAAATGACCTAAATGTTCATCCAATGACACAAATGAACTTATTGGATGCACAAGATTGGTTAAAAACCCTAATTGGAAAAGAATAAGCATAGGGATGACGAAAATGACCTAAATGTTCATCCAATGACACAAACACACCTATTGGTTGCACAAGATTGGTTAGAAACCCTAATTGGACAAGAATAAGCCTAGGTAGGACGAAAATGACCTAAATGTTAATCCAATGACACAAATGAACTTATTGGATGCACAAGATTGGTTAAAAACCCTAATTGGACAAGAATAAGCCTAGGGAGGACGAAAATGACCTAAATGTTCATCCAATGACACAAACACACCTATTGGATGCACAAGATTGGTTAAAATCCCTAAATGGCCAAGAATAAGCCTAGGGAGGACGAAAATGACCTAAATGTTCATCCAATGACACAAATGAACTTATTGGATGCACAAGATTGGTTAAAAACCCTAATTGGAAAAGAATAAGCCTAGGGTGGACGAAAATGACCTAATTGTTCATCCAATGACACAAATGAACTTATTGGATGCACATGATTGGTTAAAAACCCTAATTGGACAAGAATAAGCCTAGGGAGGACGTAAATGACCTAAATGTTAATCCAATGACACAAATGAACTTATTCGACGCACAAGATTGCTTAAAAACCTAATTGGACAAGCATAAGCCTAGGGAGGACAAAAATGACCTAAATGTTCATCCAATGACACAAACACACCTATTGGATGCACAAGATTGGTTAGAAACCCTAATTGGACAAGAATAAGCCTAGGGAGGACGAAAATGACCTAAATGTTAATCCAATGACACAAATGAACTTATTGGATGCACAAGATTGGTCAAAAACCCTAATTGGACAAGAATAAGCCTAGGGAGGACGAAAATGACCTAAATGTTAATCCAATGACACAAATGAACTTATTGGATGCACAAGATTGGTTAAAAACCCTAATTGGACAAGAATAAGCCTAGTGAGGACGAAAATAACCTAAATGTTCATCAAATGACTAAACACACCTACTGGATGCACAAGATTGGTTAGAAACCCTAATTGGACAAGAATAAGCCTAGGGAGGACGAAAATGACCTAAATGTTCACCCAATGACACAAATGAACTTATTGGATGCACAAGATTGGTTAAAAACCCTAATTGGACAAGAATAAGCCTAGGGAGGACGAAAATGACCTAAATGTTCATCCAATGACACAAACACACCTATTGGATGCTCAAGATTGGTCAAAAACCCTAATTGGACAAGAATAAGCCTAGGGAGGACGAAAATGACCTAAATGTTCATCCAATGACACAAACACACCTATTGGATGCACACGATTGGTTAGAAACCCTAATTTGACAAGAATAAGCCTAGGGAGGACGAAAATGACCTAACTATTCATCCAATGACACAAATGAACTTATTGGATGCACAAGATTGCTTAAAACCCTAATTGGACAAGAATAAGACTAGGGAGGACGAAAATAACCTAAATGTTCATCCAATGACACAAACACACCTATTGCATGCACAAGATTGGTTAGAAACCCTAATTTGACAAGAATAAGCCTAGGGAGGACGAAAATGACCTAACTATTCATCCAATGACACAAATGAACTTATTGGATGCACAAGATTGGTTAAAAACCCTAATTGGACAAGAATAAGCCTAGGGAGGACGAAAATGACCTAAATGTTCATCAAATGACACAAACACACCTATTGGATGCACAAGGTTGGTTAAAAACCCTAATTGCACAAGAATAAGCCTAGGGAGGACGAAAATGACCTAAATGTTCTTCTAATGACACAAATGAACTTATTGGATGCACAAGATTGGTTAAAAACCCTAATTGGACAAGAATAAGCCTAGGGAGGACGAAAATGACCTAAATGTTCATCCAATGACACAAACACACCTATTGGATGCACAAGATTGTTTAGAAACCCTAATTGGACAAGAATTAGCCTAGGGAGGACGAAAATGACCTAACTATTCATCCAATGACACAAATGAACTTAGTGGATGCACAAGATTGCTTAAAACCCTAATTGGACAAGAATAAGACTAGGGAGGACGAAAATGACCTAAATGTTCATCCAATGACACAAACACACCTATTGGATGCACAAGATTGGTTAGAAACCCTAATTGGACAAGAATATGCCTAGGGAGGATGAAAATGACCTAAATATTCATCCAATGACACAAATGAACTTATTGGAAGCACAAGATTGCTTAAAACCCTAATTGGACAAGAATAAGACTAGGGAGAACGAAAATGACCTAAATGTTCATCCAATGACACAAACACACCTATTGGATGCACAAGATTGGTTAGAAACCCTAATTGGACAAGAATAAGCCTTGGGAGGACGAAAATGACCTAAATGTTCATCCAATGACACAAATGAACTTATTGGATGCACAAGATTGGTTAAAAACCCTAATTGGACAAGAATAAGCCTAGGGAGGACGAAAATGACCTAAATGTTCATCCAATGACACAATTGAACTTATTGGATGCACAAGATTGGTTAAAAACCCTAATTGGACAAGAATAAGCCATAGGGAGGACGAAAATGACCTAAATGTTCATCCAATGACACAAACACACCTATTGGATGCACAAGATTGGTTAAAAATCCTAATTGGATAAGAATAAGCATAGGGAGGACGAAAATGACCTAAATGTTCATCCAATGTCACAAAAACACCTATTGGATGCACAAGATTGTTTAGAAACCCTAATTGGACAAGAATAAGCCTTGGGAGGACAAAAATGACCTAAATGTTCATCCAATGACACAAATGAACTTATTGGATGCACAAGATTGGTTAAAAACCCTGATTGGACAAGAATAAGCTTACGGAGGAAGAAAATGACCTAAATGTTCATCCAATGACACAAACACACCTATTGGATGCACAAGATTGGTTAGAAACCCTAATTGGACAAGAATAAGCATAGGGAGGACGAAAATGACCTAAATGTTCATCCAATCACACAAATGAACTTATTGGATGCACAAGATTGGTTAAAAACCCTAATTGGACAAGAATAAGCCTAGGGAGGACGAAAATAACCTAAATGTTCAACAAATGACTAAACACACCTATTGGAAGAACAAGATTGGTTAGAAACCCTAATTGGACAAGAATAAGCCTAGGGAGGACGAAAATGACCTAAATGTTCACCCAATGACACAAATGAACTTATTGGATGCACAAGATTGGTTAAAAACCCTAATTGGACAAGAATAAGCCTAGGGAGGACGAAAATGACCTAAATGTTCATCCAATGACACAAACACACCTATTGGATCCACAAGATTGGTTAAAAACCCTAATTGGACAAGAATAAGCATAGGGAGGACGAAAATGACCTAAATGTTCATCCAATGATACAAACACACCTATTGGATGCACAAGATTGGTTAGAAACCCTAATTGGACAAGAATAAGCCTGGGGAGGACGAAAATGACCTAAATGTTCATCAAATGACTAAACACACCTATTGGATGCACAAGATTGGTTAGAAACCCTAATTGGACAAGAATAAGCCTAGGGAGGACGAAAATGACCTAAATGTTCACCCAATGACACAAAAGAACTTATTGGATGCACAAGATTGGTTAAAAACCCTAATTGGACAAGAATAAGCCTAGGGAGGACGAAAATGACCTAAATGTTCATCCAATGACACAAACACACCTATTGGATGCACAAGATTGGTTAAAAACCCTAATTGGACAAGAATAAGCCTAGGGAGGACGAAAATGACCTAAATGTTCATCCAATTACACAAACACACCTATTGGATGGACAAGATTGGTTAAAAACCCTAATTGGACAAGAATAAGCCTAGGGAGGACGAAAATGACCTAAATGTTCATCCAATGACACAAATGAACTTATTGGATGCACAAGATTGGTTAAAAACCCTAATTGGACAAGAATAAGCCTAGGGAGGACGAAAATGACCTAAATGTTCATCCAATGACGCAAACACACCTATTGGATGCACAAGACTGGTTAGCAACCCTAATTGGACAAGAATAAGCCTAGGGAGGACGAAAATGACCTAAATGTTCATCCAATAACACAAACACGCCTATTGGATGCACAAGATTGGTTAAAAACCCTAATTGGACAAGAATAAGCCTAGGGTGGACGAAAATGACCTAAATGTTTATCCAATGACACAAATGAACTTATTGGATGCACAAGATTGGTTAAAAACCCTAATTGGACAAGAATAAGCCTAGGGAGGACGAAAATGACCTAAATGTTCATCCAATGACACAAACACACCTATTGGATGCACAAGATTCGTAAGAAACCCTAATTGGACAAGAATAAGCCTAGGGAGGAAGAAACTGACCTAAATGTTCATCCAATGACACAAACACACCTATTGGATGCACAAGATTCGTAAGAAACCCTAATTGGACAAGAATAAGCCTAGGGAGGACGAAAATGACCTAAATGTTCATCCAATGACACAAACACACCTATTGGATGCACAAGATTGGTTAAAAACCCTAATTGGACAAGAATAAGCCTAGGGAGGACGAAAATGACCTAAATGTTCATCCAATGACCCAAACACACCTATTGGATGCACACGATTGGTTAGAAACCCTAATTTGACAAGAATAAGCCTAGGGAGGACGAAAATGACCTAACTATTCATCCAATGACACAAATGAACTTATTGGATGCACAAGATTGCTTAAAACCCTAATTGGACAAGAATAAGACTAGGGAGGACGAAAATAACCTAAATATTCATCCAATGACACAAACACACCAATTGGATGCACAAGATTGGTTAGAAACCCTAATTTGACAAGAATAAGCCTAGGGAGGACGAAAATGACCTAACTATTCATCCAATGACACAAATGAACTTATTGGATGCACAAGATTGCTTAAAACCCTAATTGGACAAGAATAAGACTAGGGAGGACGAAAATGACCTAAATGTTCATCCAATGACACAAACACACCTATTGGATGCACACGATTGGTTAGAAACCCTAATTTGACAAGAATAAGCCTATGGAGGACGAAAATGACCTAACTATTCATCCAATGACACAAATGAACTTATTGGATGCACAAGATTGCTTAAAACCCTAATTGGACAAGAATAAGACTAGGGAGGACGAAAATGACCTAAATGTTCATCCAATGACACAATTGAACTTATTGGATGCACAAGATTGGTTAAAAATCCTAATTGGACAAGAATAAGCCTAGGGAGGACGAAAATGACCTAAATGTTCATCCAATGACACAAATGAACTTATTGGATGCACAAGATTGCTTAAAACCCTAATTGGACAAGAATAAGACTAGGGTGGACGAAAATGACCTAAATGTTCATCCAATGACACAAACACACCTATTGGATGCACAAGATTGGTTAGAAACCCTAATTGAACAAGAATAAGCCTAGGGAGGACGAAAATGACCTAAATGTTCATCCAATGACACAAATGAACTTATTGGATACACAAGATTGCTTAAAACCCTAATGGGACAAGAATAAGACTAGGGAGGACGAAAATGACCTAAATGTTCATCCAATGACACAAACACACCTATTGGATGCACAAGATTGGTTAGAAACCCTAATTGGACAAGAATAAGCCTAGGGAGGACGAAAATGACCTAAATGTTCATCCAATGACACAAATGAACTTATTGGATGCACAAGATTGGTTAAAAACCCTAATTGGACAAGAATAAGCCTAGGAAGGACGAAAATGACCTAAATGTTAATCCAATGACACAAACACACCTATTGGATGCACAAGATTGGTTATAAACCCTAATTGGACAAGAATAAGCCTAGGGAGGACGAAAATGACCTAAATGTTAATCCAATGACACAAATGAACTTATTGGATGCACAAGATTGGTTAAAAACCCTAATTGGACAAGAATAAGCCTAGGGAGGATGAAAATAACCTAAATGTTCATCAAATGACTAAACACGCCTATTGGATACACAAGATTGGTTAAAAACCCTAATTGGACAAGAATAAGCCTAGGGAGGACGAAAATGACCTAAATGTTCATCCAATGACACAAACACACCTATTGGATGCACAAGATTGGTTAAAAACCCTAATTGGACAAGAATAAGCCTAGGGAGGACGAAAATGACCTAAATGTTCATCCAATGACACAAATTAACTTATTGGATGCACAAGATTGGTTAAAAACCCTAATAAGATAAGAATATGCCTAGGGAGGACGAAAATGACCTAAATGTTCATCCAATGACACAAATGAACTTATTGGATGCACAAGATTGCTTAAAAACCCTAATTGGACAAGAATAAGCCTAGGGAGGACGAAAATGACCTAAATGTTCATCCAATGACACAAACACATCTATTGGATGCACAAGATTGGTTAGAAACCCTAATTGAACAAGAATAAGTCTAGGGAGGACGAAAATTACTTAAATATTAATCCAATGACACAAATGAACTTATTGGATGCACAAGATTGCTTAAAAACCCTAATTAGACAAGAATAAGCCTAGGGAGGACGAAAATGACCTAAATGTTCATCCAATGACACAAATACATCTATTGGATACACAAGATTAGTTAGAAACCCTAATTGGACAAGAATAAACCTAGGGAGGACGAAAATGACCTAAATGTTCATCCAATGACACAAACACACCTATTGGATTCACAAGATTGGTTAAAAACCCTAATTGGCCAAGAATAAGCCTAGGGAGGACGAAAATGACCGAAATGTTCATCAAATAACACAAATACACCTATTGGATGCAAAAGATTGGTTAGAAACCCTAATTGGACAAGAATAAGCCTAGGGAGGACGAAAATGACCTAAATGTTCATCCAATGACACAAACACACCTATTGGATGCACAAGATTGGTTAAAAACCCTAATTGGACAAGAATAAGCCTAGGGAGGACGAAAATAACCTAAAAGTTCATCCAATGACACAAATGAACTTATTGGATGCACAAGATAGGTTAGAAACCCTAATTGGACAAGAATAAGCCTAGGGAGGACGAAAATGACCTAAATGTTCATCCAATGACACAAATGAACTTATTGGATGCACAAGATTGCTTATAAACCCTAATTGGACAAGAATAAGCCTAGGGAGGACGAAAATGACCTAAATGTTCATCCAATGATACAAATGAACTTATTGGATGCACAAGATTGCTTATAAACCCTAATTGGACAAGAATAAGCCTAGGGAGGACGAAAATGACGTAAATGTTCATCCAATGACACAAATGAACTTATTGGATGCACAAGATTGCTTAAAAACCCTAGTTGAACAAGAATAAGCCTAGGGAGGACGAAAAATGACCTAAATGTTCATCCAATGACACAAACACACCTATTGGATGCACAAGATTGGTTAAAAACACTAATTGGACAACAATAAGCCTTGGGAGGACGAAAATGACCTAAATGTTCATCCAATGACACAAATAAACTTATTGGATGCACAAGATTGGTTAAAAACCCTAATTGGACAAGAATAAGCCTAGGGAGGACGAAAATGACCTAAATGTTCATCCAATGACACAAACACACCTATTGGATGCACAAGATTGGTTAAAAACCCTAATTGGACAAGAATAAGCATAGGGAGGACGAAAATGACCTAAGTGTTCACCCAATGACACAAATGAACTTATTGGATGCACAAGATGGGTTAAAAACCCTAATTGGACAAGAATAAGCCTAGGGAGGACGAAAATGACCTAAATGTTCATCCAATGACACAAACACACCTATTGGATGCACAAGATTGGTTAAAAATCCTAATTGGATAAGAATAAGCATAGGGAGGACGAAAATGACCTAAATGTTCATCCAATGTCACAAAAACACCTATTGGATGCACAAGATTGGTTAGAAACCCTAATTGGACAAGAATAAGCCTTGGGAGGACAAAAATGACCTAAATGTTCATCCAATGACACAAATGAACTTATTGGATGCACAAGATTGGTTAAAAACCCTAATTGGACAAGAATAAGCTTACGGAGGAAGAAAATGACCTAAATGTTCATCCAATGACACAAACACACCTATTGGATGCACAAGATTGGTTAGAAACCCTAATTGGACAAGAATAAGCATAGGGAGGACGAAAATGACCTAAATGTTCATCCAATGACACAAATGAACTTATTGGATGCACAAGATTGGTTAAAAACCCTAATTGGACAAGAATAAGCCTAGGGAGGACGAAAATAACCTAAATGTTCATCAAATGACTAAACACACCTATTGGAAGAACAAGATTGGTTAGAAACCCTAATTGGACAAGAATAAGCCTAGGGAGGACGAAAATGACCTAAATGTTCACCCAATGACACAAATGAACTTATTGGATGCACAAGATTGGTTAAAAACCCTAATTGGACAAGAATAAGCCTAGGGAGGACGAAAATGACCTAAATGTTCATCCAATGACACAAACACACCTATTGGATGCACAAGATTGGTTAAAAACCATAATTGGACAAGAATAAGCCTTGGGAGGACGAAAATGACCTAAATGTTCATCCAATGACACAACTGAACTTATTGGATGCACAAGATTGGTTAAAAACCCTAATTGGACAACAATAAGCCTAGGGAGGACGAAAATGACCTAAATGTTCATCCAATGACACAAACACACCTATTGGATGCACAAGATTGGTTAGAAACCCTAATTGGACAAGAATAAGCCTAGGGAGGACGAAAATGACCTAAATGTTCATCCAATGACACAAACACACCTATTGGATGCACAAGATTGGTTAGAAACCCTAATTGGACAAGAATAAGCCTAGGGAGGATGAAAATGACCTAAATGTTCATCCAATGACACAAACACACCTATTGGATGCACAAGATTGGTTAAAAACCCTAATTGGACAAGAATAAGCCTAGGGAGGACAAAAATGACCTATTGTTAATCCAATGACACAAATGAACTTATTGGATGCACAAGCTTGGTTAAAAACCCTAATTGGACAAGAATAAGCCTAGGGAGGATGAAAATGACCTAAATGTTCATCCAATGACACAAATGAACTTATTGGATGCACAAGATTGGTTAAAAACCCTAATTGGACAAGAATAAGCCTAGGGAGGACGAAAATGACCTAAATGTTCATCCAATGACACAAACACACCTATTGGATGCACTAGATCGGTTAGAAACCCTAATTGGACAAGAATAAGCCTAGGGAGGACGAAAATGACCTAAATGTTAATCCAATGACACAAATGAACTTATTGGATGCACAAGATTGGTTAAAAACACTAATTGGACAAGAATAAGCCTAGGGAGGACAAAAATGACCTAAATGTTCATCAAATGACTAAACACACCTATTGGATGCACAAGATTGGTTAGAAACCCTAATTGGACAAGAATAAGCCTAGGGAGGATGAAAATGACCTAAATGTTCATCCAATGACACAAATGAACTTATTGGATGCACAAGATTGGTTAAAAACCCTAATTGGACAAGAATATGCCTAGGGAGGACGAAAATGACCTAAATGTTCATCCAATGACACAAATACACCTATTGAATGCACAAGATTGGTTAGAAACCCTAATTGGACAAGAATAAGCCTAGGGAGGACGAAAATGACCTAAATGTTCATCCAATGACACAAACACACCTATTGGATGCACAAGATTGGTTAAAAACCCTAATTGGACAAGAATAAGCCTAGGGAGGACGAAAATGACCTAAATGTTCATCCAATGACACAAATGAACTTATTGGATGCACAACATTGGTTAGAAACCCTAATTGGACAAGAATAAGCCTAGGGAGGATGAAAATGACCTAAATGTTCATCCAATGACACAAACACACCTATTGGATGCACAAGATCGGTTAAAAACCCTAATTGGACAAGAATAAGCCTAGGGAGGACGAAAATGACCTAAATGTTCATCCAATGACACAAACACACCTATTGGATGCACAAGATTGGTTAAAAACCCTAATTGGACAAGAATAAGCCTAGGGAGGACGAAAATGACCTAAATGTTCA
The DNA here is from genome assembly GCA_037974775.1 of Cicer pinnatifidum. NCBI lineage: Eukaryota > Viridiplantae > Streptophyta > Magnoliopsida > Fabales > Fabaceae > Cicer > Cicer pinnatifidum. The sequence goes on along the minus strand of JBBPBR010000488.1, from coordinate 147,701 downwards.
TCCAATGATACAAATGAACTTATTGGATGCACAAGATTGGTTAAAAACCCTAATTGAACAACAATAAGCCTAGGGAGGACGAAAATGACCTAAATGTTCATCCAATGACACAAACGCACCTATTGGGTGCACAAGATTGGCTTAAAACCCTAATAGGACAAGAATAAGACTTGGGAGGACGAAAATGACCTAAATGTTCATCCAATGACACAAACACACCTATTGGATGCACAAGATTGGTTAAAAACCCTAATTGGACAACAATAAGCCTAGGGAGGATGAAAATGACCTAAATGTTCATCTAATGACACAAACACACCTATTGGATGCACAAGATTGGTTAAAAACCGTAATTGCTCAAAACTAAGCCTAATGAGGACGAAAATAGCCTAAATGTTCATCCAATGACACAAATGAACTTATTGGATGCACAAGATTGCTTAAAACCCTAATTGGACAAGAATAAGACTAGGGAGGACGAAAATGACCTAAATGTTCATCCAATGACACAAACACACCTATTGGATGCACAAGATTGGTTAGAAACCCTAATTGGACAAGAATAAGCCTAGGGAGGACGAAAATGACCTAAATGTTCATTTTATGACACAAACACACCTATTGGATGCACAAGATTGGTTAAAAACCCTAATTGCACGAAAATAAGCCTAGGGAGGACAAAAATGTCCTAAATGTTCATGCAATGACACAAATGAACTTATTGGATGCACAAGATTGCTTAAAACCCTAATTGGACAAGAATAAGACTAGGGAGGACGAAAATGACCTAAATGTTCATCCAATGACACAAACACACCTATTGGATGCACAAGATTGGTTAGAAACCCTAATTGGACAAGAATATGCCTAGGGAGGATGAAAATGACCTAAATGTTCATCCAATGACACAAATGAACTTATTGGATGCACAAGATTGGTTAAAAACCCTAATTGGACAAGAATAAGCCTAGGGAAGACGAAAATGACCTAAATGTTAATCCAATGACACAATTGAACTTATTGGATGCACAAGATTGGTTAAAAACCCTAATGGGACAAGAATAAGCCTAGGGAGGACGAAAATGACCTAAATGTTCATCCAATGTCACAAACACACCTATTGGATGCCCAAGATTGGTTAGAAACCCTAATTGGACAAGAATAAGCCTAGGGAGGACGAAAATGACCTAAATGTTAATCCAATGACACAAATGAACTTATTGGATGCACAAGATTGGTTAAAAACCCTAATTGGACAAGAATAAGCCTAGGGAGGACGAAAATGACCTAAATGTTCATCCAATGACACAAACACACCTATTGGATGCACAAGATTGGTTAGAAACCCTAATTTGACAAGAATAAGCCTAGGGAGGACGAAAATGACCTAACTATTCATCCAATGGCACAAATGAACTTATTGGATGCACAAGATTGCTTAAAACCTTAATTGGACAAGAATAAGACTAGGGAGGACAAAAATGTCCTAAATGTTCATCCAATGACACAAACACACCTATTGGATGCACAAGATTGGTTAGAAACCCTAATTGGACAAGAATAAGCCTAGGGAGGATGAAAATGACCTAAATATTCATCCAATGACACAAATGAACTTATTGGATGCACAAGATTGCTTAAAACCCTAATTGGACAAGAATAAGCCTAGGGAGGACGAAAATGACCTAAATATTCATCCAATGACACAAATGAACTTATTGGATGCACAAGATTGCTTAAAACCCTAATTGGACAAGAATAAGACTAGGGAGGACGAAAATGACCTAAATGTTCATCCAATGACACAAACACACCTATTGGATGCACAAGATTGGTTAGAAACCCTAATTGGACAAGAATAAGCCTAGGAAGGACGAAAAAGACCTAAATGTTCATCCAATGTCACAAACACACCTATTGGATGCACAAGATTGGTTAAAAACCCTAATTGGACAAGAATAAGGCTAGGGAGGATGAAAATAACCTAAATGTTAATCCAATGACACAAATGAACTTATTGGATGCACAAGATTGGTTAAAAACCCTAATTGGACAAGAATAAGCCTAGGGAGGACGAAAATGACCTAAATGTTCATCCAATGACACAAACACACCTATTGGATGCACAAGATTGGTTAAAAACCCTAATTGGACAAGAATAAGCCTAGGGAGGACGAAAATGACCTATATGTTCATCTAATGACACAAACACACCTAATGGATGCACAATATTGGTAAGAAACCCTAATTGGACAAGAATAAGCCTAGGGAGGACGAAAATGACCTAAATGTTAATCCAATGACACAAATGAACTTATTGGATGCACAAGATTGGTTAAAAACCCTAATTGGACAAGAATAAGCCTAGGGAGGACGAAAATAACCTAAATGTTCATCCAATGACACAAATGAACTTATTGGATGCACAAGATTGGTTAAAAACCCTAATTGGACAAGAATAAGCCTAGGGAGGACGAAAATGACCTAAATGTTCATCCAATGACACAAACACACCTATTGGATGCACAAGATTGGTTAGAAACCCTAATTGGACAAGAATAAGCCTAGGGAGGACGAAAATGACCTAAATGTTAATCCAATGACACAAATGAACTTATTGGACGCACAAGATTGCTTAAAACCCTAATTTGACAAGAATAAGACTAGGGAGGACGAAAATGACCTAAAAGTTCATCCAATGACACAAACACACCTATTGGATGCACAAGATTTGTTAGAAACCCTAATTGGACAAGAATATGCCTAGGGAGGACGAAAATGACCTAAATATTCATCCAATGACACAAATGAACTTATTGGATGCACAAGATTGGTTAAAACCCTAATTGGACAAGAATAAGACTAGGGAGGATGAAAATGACCTAAATGTTCATCCAATGACACAAACACACCTATTGGATGCACAAGATTGGTTAGAAACCCTAATTGGACAAGAATAAGCCTTGGGAGGACGAAAATGACCTAAATGTTCATCCAATGACACAAATGAACTTATTGGATGCACAAGATTGGTTAAAAACCCTAATTGGACAAGAATAAGACTAGGGAGGACGAAAATGACCTAAATGTTCATCCAATGAAACAAACACACCTATTGGATTCACAAGATTGTTTAGAAACCCTAATTGGACAAGAATAAGCCTAGGGAGGATGAAAATGACCTAAATATTCATCCAATGACACAAATGAACTTATTGGATGCACAAGATTGCTTAAAACCCTAATTGGACAAGAATAAGACTAGGGAGGACGAAAATGACCTAAATGTTCATCAAATGACTAAACACACCTATTGGATGCATAAGATTGGTTAGAAACCATAATTGGACAAGAATAAGCCTAGGGAGGACGAAAATGACCTAAATGTTCACCCAACGACACAAATGAACTTATTGGATGCACAAGATTGGTTAAAAACCCTAATTGGACAAGAATAAGCCTTGGGAGGACGAAAATGACCTAAATGTTCATCCAATGACACAAATGAACTTATTGGATGCACAAGATTTGTTAAAAACCCTAATTGGACAAGAATAAGCCTAGGGTGGGCGAAAATGACCTAAATGTTCATCCAATGACACAAATGAACTTATTGGATGCACAAGATTGGTTAAAAACCCTAATTGGACAAGAATAAGCCTAGGGAGGACGAAAATGACCTAAATGTTCATCCAATGACACAAACACACCTATTGGATGCACAAGATTGGTTAAAAACCCTAATTGGACAAGAATAAGCCTAGGGAGGACGAAATTGACCTAATTGTTCGTCCAATGACACAAACACACCTATTGGATGCACAAGATTGCATAAAAACCGTAATTGGACAAGAATAAGACTAGGGAGGACGAAAATGACCTAAATGTTCATCCAATGACACAAATGAACTTATTGGATGCACAAGATTGGTTGAAAACCCTAATTGGACAAGAAAAAGCCTAGGGAGGACGAAAATGACCTAAATGTTCATCCAATGACACAAATAAACTTATTGGATGCACAAGATTGGTTAAAAACCCTAATTGGACAAGAATAAGCCTAGGGAGGACGAAAATGACCTAAATGTTCATCCAATGACACAAACAAACCTATTGGATGCACAAGATTGGTTAGAAACCCTAATTTGACAAGAATAAGCCTAGGGAGGACGAAAATGACCTAACTATTCATCCAATGACACAAATGAACTTATTGGATGCACAAGATTGCTTAAAACCCTAATTGGACAAGAATAAGACTAGGGAGGACGAAAATGACCTAAATGTTCATCCAATTACACAAACACACCTATTGGATGCACACGATTGGTTAGAAACCCTAATTTGACAAGAATAAGCCTAGGGAGGACGAAAATGACCTAACTATTCATCCAATGACACAAATGAACTTATTGGATGCACAAGATTGGTTAAAAACCTTAATTGGAAAAGAATAAGCCTAGGGAGGATGAAAATGACCTAAATGTTCATCCAATGACACAAACACACCTATTGGATGCACAAGATTGGTTAGAAACCCTAATTGGACAAGAATAAGCCTTGGGAGGACGAAAATGACCTAAATGTTCATCCAATGACACAAATGAACTTATTGGATGCACAAGATTGGTTAAAAACCCTAATTGGACAAGAATAATCCTAGGGTGGACGAAAATGACCTAAATGTTTATCCAATGACACAAATGAACTTATTGGATGCACAAGATTGGTTAAAAACCCTAATTGGACAAGAATAAGCCTAGGGAGGACGAAAATGACCTAAATGTTCATCCAATGACACAAACACACCTATTGGATGCACAAGATTGGTTAAAAACCCTAATTGGACAAGAATAAGCCTAGGGAGGACGAAAATGACCTAAGTGTTCACCCAATGACACAAATGAACTTATTGGATGCACAAGATTGGTTAAAAACCCTAATTGGACAAGAATAAGCCTAGGGAGGACGAAAATGACCTAAATGTTCATCCAATGACACAAACACACCTATTGGATGCACAAGATTGGTTAGAAACCCTAATTGGACAAGAATAAGCCTAGGGAGGACGAAAATGACCTATGTGTTCACCCAATGACAAAAATGAACTTATTGGATGCACAAAATTGGTTAAAAACCCTAATTGGACAAGAATAAGCCTAGGGAGGACGAAAATGATCTAAATGTTCTTCCAATGACACAAACACACCTATTGGATGCACAAGATTGGTTAAAAACCCTAATTGGATAAGAATAAGCATAGGGAGGACGAAAATGACCTAAATGTTCATCCAATGACACAAATGAACTTATTGGATGCACAAGATTGCTTAAAACACTAATTGGACAAGAATAAGACTAGGGAGGACGAAAATGACCTAAATGTTCATCCAATGACACAAATGAACTTATTGGATGCACAAGATTGGTTAAAAACCCTAATTGGACAAGAATAAGCCTAGAGAGGACGAAAATAACCTAAATGTTCATCAAATGACTAAACACACCTATTGGATGCCCAAGATTGGTTAGAAACCATAATTGGACAAGAATAAGCCTAGGGAGGACGAAAATGACCTAAATGTTAATCCAATGACACAAATGAACTTATTGGATGCACAAGACTGGTTAAAAACCCTAATTGGACAAGAATAAGCCTAGAGAGGACGAAAATAACCTAAATGTTCCTCAAATGACTAAACACACCTATTGGATGCCCAAGATTGGTTAGAAACCATAATTGGACAAGAATAAGCCTAGGGAGGACGAAAATGATCTAAATGTTAATCCAATGACACAAATGAACTTATTGGATGCACAAGATTGGTTAAAAACCCTAATTGGACAAGAATAAGCCTAGAGAGGACGAAAATGACCTAAATGTTCATCAAATGACTAAACACACCTATTGGATGCACAAGATTGGTTAGAAACCCTAATTGGACAAGAATATGCCTAGGGAGGACGAAAATGACCTAAATATTCATCCAATGACACAAATGAACTTATTGAATGCACAAGATTGCTTAAAACCCTAATTGGACAAGAATAAGCCTAGAGAGGACGAAAATGACCTAAATGTTCATCCAATGACACTAACACACCTATTGGATGCACAAGATTGGTTAGAAACCCTAATTGGACAAGAATAAGCCTTGGGAGGACGAAAATGACCTAAATGTTCATCCAATGACACAAATGAACTTATTGGATGCACAAGATTGGTTAAAAACCCTAATTGGACAAGAATAAGCCTAGGGAGGACGAAAATGACCTAAATGTTCATCCAATGACACAAACACACCTATTGGATGCACAAGATTGGTTAAAAACCCTAATTGGACAAGAATAAGCATAGGGAGGACGAAAATGACCTAAATGTTCATCCAATGACACAAACACACCTATTGGAAGCACAAGATTGGTTAGAAACCCTAATTGGACAAGAATAAGCCTGGGGAGGACGAAAATGACCTAAATGTTCATCAAATGACTAAACACACCTATTAGATGCACAAGATTGGTTAGAAACCTTAATTGGACAAGAATAAGCCTAGGGAGGACGAAAATGACCTAAATGTTCACCCAATGACACAAATGAACTTATTGGATGCACAAGATTGGTTAAAAACCCTAATTGGACAAGAATAAGCCTAGGGAGGACGAAAATGACCTAAATGTTCATCCAATGACACAAACACACCTATTGGATGCACAAGATTGGTCAAAAACCCTAATTGGACAAGAATAAGCCTAGGGAGGACGAAAATGACCTAAATGTTCATCCAATGACACAAACACACCTATTGGATGCACACGATTGGTTAGAAACCCTAATTTGACAAGAATAAGCCTAGGGAGGACGAAAATGACCTAACTATTCATCCAATGACACAAATGAACTTATTGGATGCACAAGATTGCTTAAAACCCTAATTGGACAAGAATAAGACTAGGGAGGACGAAAATGACCTAAATGTTCATCAAATAACACAAACACACCTATTGGATGCACACGATTGGTTAGAAACCCTAATTTGACAAGAATAAGCCTAGGGAGGACGAAAATGACCTAACTATTCATCCAATGACACAAATGAACTTATTGGATGCACAAGATTGGTTAAAAACCCTAATTGGACAAGAATAAGCCTAGGGAGGACGAAAATGACCTAAATGTTCATCCAATGACACAAACACACCTATTGGATGCACAAGATTGGTTAGAAACCCTAATTGGACAAGAATATGCCTAGGGAGGAAGAAAATGACCTAAATGTTCATCCAATGACACAAATGAACTCATTGGATGCACAAGATTGGTTAAAAACCTTAATTGGAAAAGAATAAGCCTAGGGATGACGAAAATGACCTAAATGTTCATCCAATGACACAAACACACCTATTGGATGCACAAGATTGGTAAGAAACCCTAATTGGACAAGAATAAGCCTAGGGAGGACGAAAATGACCTAAATGTTAATCCAATGACACAAATGAAGTTATTGGATGCACAACATTGGTTAAAATCCCTAATTGGACAAGAATAAGCCTAGGGAGAACGAAAATAACCTAAATGTTCATCAAATGACTAAACACACCTATTGGATGCACAAGATTGGTTAGAAACCCTAATTGGACAAGAATAAGCCTAGGGAGGACGAAAATGACCTAAATGTTCACCCAATGACACAAATGAACTTATTGGATGCACAAGATTGGTTAAAAACCCTAATTGGACAAGAATAAGCCTAGGGAGGACGAAAATGACCTAAATGTTCATCCAATGACACAAACACACCTATTGGATGCACAAGATTGGTTAAAAACCCTAATTGGACAAGAATAAGCATAAGGAGGACGAAAATGACCTAAATGTTCATCCAACGACACAAATGAACTTATTGGATGCACAAGATTGGTTAAAAACCCTAATTTGACAAGAATAAGCCTAGGGAGGACGAAAATGACCTAAATGTTCATCCAATGACACAAACACACCTATTGGATGCACAAGATTGGTTAGAAACCCTAATTGGACAAGAATAAGCCTAGGGAGGACGAAAACGACCTAAATAGTAATCCAATGACACAAATGAACTTATTGGATGCACAAGATTGGTTAAAAACCCTAATTAGACAAGAATAAGCCTAGGGAGGATGAAAATGACCTAAATGTTCATCCAATGACACAAACACACCTATTGCATGCACAAGATTGGTTAGAAACCCTAATTGGACAAGAATAAGCCTAGGGAGGACGAAAATGACCTAAATGTTAATCCAATGACACAAATGAACTTATTGGATGCACAAGATTGGTTAAAAACCCTAATTGGACAAGAATAAGCCTAGGGAGGACGAAAATAACCTAAATGTTCATCAAATGACTAAACACACCTATTCGATGTACAAGAATGGTTAGAAACCCTAATTGGACAAGAATAAGCCTAGGGAGGACGAAAATGACCTAACTATTCATCCAATGACACAAATGAACTTATTGGATGCACAAGATTGGTTAAAAACCCTAATTGGACAAGAATAAGCCTAGGGAGGACGAAAATGACCTAAATGTTCATCCAATGACACAAACACACCTATTGGATGCACAAGATTGGTTAGAAACCCTAATTGGACAAGAATATGCCTAGGGAGGACGAAAATGACCTAAATGTTCATCCAATGACACGAACACACCTATTGGATGCACACGATTGATTAGAAACCCTAATTTGACAAGAATAAGCCTAGGGAGGACAAAAATGACCTAACTATTCATCCAATGACACAAATGAACTTATTGGATGCACAAGATTGGTTAAAAACCCTAATTGGAAAAGAATAAGTCTAGGGAGGACGAAAATGACCTAAATGTTCATCCAATGACACAAACACACCTATTGGATGCACAAGATTGGTTAGAAACCCTAATTGGACAAGAATAAGCCTAGGGAGGACGAAAATGACCTAAATGTTAATCCAATGACACAAATGAACTTATTGGATGCACAAGATTGGTTAAAAACCCTAATTGGACAAGAATAAGCCTAGGGAGGACGAAAATAACCTAAATGTTCATCAAATGACTAAACACACCTATTGGATGCACAAGATTGGTTAGAAACCCTAATTGGACAATAATAAGCCTAGGAAGGACGAAAATGACCTAAATGTTCACCCAAAGACACAAATGAACTTATTGGATGCACAAGATTGGTTAAAAACCCTAATTGGACAAGAATAAGCCTAGGGAGGACGAAAATGACCTAAATGTTCATCCAATGACACAAACACACCTATTGGATGCACAAGATTGGTTAGAAACCCTAATTGGACAAGAATAAGCCTAGGGAGGACGAAAATGACCTAAATGTTAATCCAATGACACAAATGAACTTATTGGATGCACAAGATTGGTTAAAAACCCTAATTGGTCAAGAATAAGCCTAGGAAGGACGAAAATGACCTAAATGTTAATCCAATGACACAAACGAACTTATTGGAGGCACAAGATTGGTTAAAAACCCTAATTGGACAAGAATAAGCCTAGGGAGGACGAAAATGACCTAAATGTTCATCCAATGACACAAACACACCTATTGGATGCACAAGATTGGTTAGAAACCCTAATTGGACAAGAATAAGCCTAGGGAGGACGAAAATGACCTAAATGTTAATCCAATGACACAAATGAACTTATTGGATGCACAAGATTGGTTAAAAACCCTAATTGGACAAGAATAAGCCTAGGGAGGACGAAAATGACGTAAATGTTCATCCAATGACACAAATACACCTAATGGATGCACAAGATTGGTTAAAAACCCTAACTGGACAAGAATAAGCCTAGGGAGGACGAAAATGACCTAAATGTTCATCCAATGACACAAACACACCTATTGGATGCACAAGATTGGATAGAAACCCTAATTGGACAAGAATAAGCCTAGGGAGGACGAAAATGACCTAAATGTTAATCCAATGACACAAATGAACTTATTGGATGCACAAGATTGGTTAAAAACCCTAATTGGACAAGAATAAGCCTAGGGAGGACGAAAATGACCTAAATGTTCATCCAATGACACAATTGAACTTATTGGATACACAATATTTGTTAAAAACCCTAATTGGACAAGAATAAGCCTAGGGAGGACGAAAATGACCTAAATGTTCATCCAATGACACAAACACACCTATTGGATGCACAAGATTGGTTAGAAACCCTAATTGGACAAGAATAAGCCTAGGGAGGACGAAAATGACCTAAATGTTAATCCAATGACACAAATGAACTTATTGGATGCACAAGATTGGTTAAAAACCCTAATTGGACAAGAATAAGCCTAGGGAGGATGAAAATAACCTAAATGTTCATCAAATGACTAAACACACCTATTGGATGCACAAGATTGGTTGAAAACCCTAATTGGACAAGAATAAGCCTAAAGAGGACGAAAATGACCTAAATGTTCATCCAATGACACAAACACACCTATTGGATGCACAACATTGGTTAGAAACCCTAATTGGACAAGAATAAGCGTAGGGAGGAGGAAAATGACCTAAATGTTAATCCAATGACACAAATGAACTTATTGGATGCACAAGATTGGTTAAAAACCCTAATTGGACATGAATAAGCCTAGGGAGGACGAAAATAACCTAAATGTTCATCAAATGACTAAACACACCTATTGGATGCACAAGATTGGTTAGAAACCCTAATTGGACAAGAATAAGCCTAGAGAGGACGAAAATGACCTAAATGTTCACCCAATGACACAAATGAACATATTGGATGTACAAGATTGGTTAAAAACCCTAATTGGACAAGAATAAGCCTAGGGAGGACGAAAATGACCTAAATGTTCATCCAATGACACAATTGAACTTATTGGATTCACAAGATTGGTTAAAAACCCTAATGGGACAAGAATAAGGTTAGGGAGGACGAAAATGACCTAAATGTTCATCCAATGACACAAACACACCTATTGGATGCACAAGATTGGTTAAAAATCCTAATTTGATAAAAATAAGCATAGGGAGGACACAAATGACCTAAATGTTCATCCAATGACACAAACACACCTATTGGATGCACAAGATTGGTTAGAAACCTTGATTGGACAAGAATAAGCCTAGGGAGGACGAAAATGACCTAAATGTTCATCCAATGACACAAACACACCTATTGGATGCACAATATTGGTTAAAAACCCTAATTGGACAAGAATAAGCCTAGGGAGGACGAAAATGACCTAAATGTTAATCCAATGACACAAATGAACTTATTGGATGCACAAGATTGGTTAAAAACCCTAATTGGACAAGAATAAGACTAGGGAGGACGTAAATGACCTAAATGCTAATCCAATGACACAACTCAACTTATTGGATGCACAAGATTGGTTAAAAACCCTAATTGGGCAAGAATAAGCCTAGGGAGGACGAAAATGACCTAATTGATCATCCAATGACATAAATACACCTATTGGATGCACAAGATTGGTTAAAAACCCTAATTGGACAAGAATAAGCCTAGGGAGGACGAAAATGACCTAATTGATCATCCAATGACACAAACACACCTATTGGATGCACAAGATTGGTTAAAAACCCTAATTGGACAAGAATAAGCCTAGGGAGGACGAAAATGACCTAAATGTTAATCCAATGACACAAATGAACTTATTGGATGCACAAGATTGGTTAAAAACCCTAATTGGACAAGAATATACCTAGGGAGGACGAAAATGACCTAATTGATCATCCAATGACACAAACACAACTATTGGATGCACACGATTGGTTAAAAACCCTAATTGTAAAAGAATAAGCCTAGGGAGGAAGAAAATGACCTAAATGTTAATTTAATGACACAAACGAACTTATTGGATGCACAACATTGGTTAAAAGCCCTAATTGGACAAGAATAAGCCTAGGAAGAACGAAAATGACCTAATTGATCATCCAATGACACAAACACACCTATTGGATGCACAAGATTGGTTAAAAACCCTAATTGGACAAGAATAAGCCTAGGGAGGAAGAAAATGACCTAATTGATCATCCAATGACACAAACACACGTATTGGATGCACAAGATTGGTTAAAAACCCTAATTGGACAAGAATAAGCCTAGGGAGGAAGAAAATGACCTAATTGATCATCCAATGACACAAACACAGCTATTGGATGCACAAGATTGGTTAAAAACCCTAATTGGACAAGAATAAGCCTAGGGAGGACGAAAATGACCTAAATGTTAATCCAATGACACAACTCAACTTATTGGATGCACAAGATTGGTTAAAAACCCTAATTGGACAAGAATAAGCATAGGGAGGACAAAAATAACCTAATTGATCATCCAATGACACAAACACACCTATTAGACACAAGATTGGTTAAAAACCCTAATTGGACAAGAATAACCCTAGGGACGACGAAAATGACCTAATTGATCATCCAATGACACAAATATACCAATTGGATGCACAAGATTCGTTAAAAACCCTAATTGGACAAGAATATGCCTAGGGAGGACGAAAATGACCTAATTGATCATCCAATGACACAAACACACCTATTGGATGCACAGGATTGGTTAAAAACCCTAATTGGACAAGAATATGCCTACGGAGGACGAAAATGACGTAAATGTTAATCCAATGACACAACTCAACTTATTGGATGCACAAGATTTGTTAAAAACCCTAATTGGAGTACGAAAATGACCTAATTGATCATCCAATGACACAAACACACCTATTGGATGCACAAGATTGGTTAAAAACCCTAATTGGACAAGAATAAGCCTAGGGAGGACGAAAATGACCTAAATGTTAATCCAATGACACAAATGAACTTATTGGATGCACAAGATTGGTTAAAAACCCTAATTGGACAAGAATAAGCATAGGGGGGACGAAAATGACCTAAAGTTTAATCCAATGAAACAACACAACTTATTGGATGCACAAGATTGGTTAAAAACCCTAATTCGACAAGAATAAGCCTTGGGAGGACGAAAATGACATAATTGATCATCCAATGACACAAACACACCTATTGGATGCACAAGATTGGTTAAAAACCCTAATTGGACAAGAATATGCCTAGGGAGGACGAAAATGACCTAAATATTATTTCAATGAAACAAACAAACTTATTGGATGCACAAGATTGGTTAAAAACCCTAATTGGACAAGAATAAGCCTAGGGAGGACGAAAATGACGTAATTGATCATCCAATGACACAAACACACCTATTGGATACACAAGATTGGTTAAAAACCCTAATTGGACAAGAATATGCCTAGGGAGGACGAAAATGACCTAAATGTTAACCCAATGACACAAATGAACTTATTGGATGCACAAGATTGGTTAAAAACCCTAATTGGACAAGAATAAGCCTAGGGAGGACGAAAATGACCTAAATGTTCATCCAATGACACAAACACACCTATTGGATGCACAAGATTGGTTAAAAACCCTAATTGGACAAGAATAAGCCTAGGGAGGATGAAAATGACCTAAATGTTCATCCAATGACACAAATGAACTTATTGGATGCACAAGATTGGTTAAAAACCCTAATTGGACAAGAATAAGCCTAGGGAGGACGAAAATGACATCAATGTTCGTCCAATGACACAAACACACCTATTGGATGCACAAGATTGGTTAGAAACCCTAATTGGACAAGAATAAGCCTAGGAAGGACGAAAATGACCTAAATGTTAATCCAATGACACAAATGAACTTATTGGATGCACAAGATTGGTTAAAAACCCTAATTGGACAAGAATAAGCCTAGGGAGGACGAAAATGACCTAAATGTTCATCCAATGACACAAACACACCTATTGGATGCACAAGATTGGTTAAAAACCCTAATTAGACAAGAATAAGCCTAGGGAGGACGAAAATGACCTAAATGTTCATCCAATGACACAAATGAACTTATTGGATGCACAAGATTGGTTAAAACTCCTAATTGGACAAGAATAAGCCTAGGGAGGACGAAAATAACCTAAATGTTCATCAAATGACTAAACACACCTATTGGATGCACAAGATTGGTTAGAAACCCTAATTGGACAAGAATAAGCCTGGGGAGGACGAAAATGACCTAAATGTTCACCCAATGACACAAATGAACTTATTGGATGCACAAGATTGGTTAAAAACCCTAATTGGACAAGAATAAGCCTAGGGAGGACGAAAATGACCTAAATGTTCATCCAATGACACAAACACACCTATTGGATGCACAAGATTGGTTAGAAACCCTAATTGGACAAGAATAAGCCTAGGGAGGATGCAAATGACCTAAATGTTCTTCCAATGACACAAATGAACTTATTGGATGCACAAGATTGCTTAAAAACCCTAATTGGACAAGAATAAGCCTAGGGAGGACGAAAATGACCTAAATGTTCATCCAATGACACAAACACACCTATTGGATGCACAAGATTGGTTAGAAACCCAAATTGGACAAGAATAAGCCTAGGGAGGACGAAAATGACCTAAATGTTCATCCAATGACACAAATGAACTTGTTGGATGCACAAGATTGCTTAAAAACCCTAATTGGACAAGAATAAGACTAGGGAGGACGAAAATGACCTAAATGTTCATCCAATGACACAAACACACCTATTGGATGCACAAGATTGGTTAAAAACCCTAATTGGACAAGAATAAGCCTAGGGAGGACGAAAATGACCTAAATGTTCATCCAATGACACAAATTAACTTATTGGATGCACAAGATTGGTTAAAAACCCTAATTGGACAAGAATAAGCCTTGGGAGGACGAAAATGACCTAAATGTTCATCCAATGACACAAATACGCCTATTGGACGCACAAGAATGGTTAAAAACCCTAACTGGACAAGAATAAGCCTAATGAGGTCGAAAATGACCTAAATGTTCATCCAATGACACAAATGACCTTATTGGATGCACAAGATTGGTTAAAAACCCTAATTGGACAAGAATAAGCCTAGGGTGGACGAAAATGACCTAAATGTTCATCCAATGACACAAACACACCTATTGGATGCACAAGATTGGTTAAAAACCCTAATTGGACAAGAATAAGCCTAGGGACGACGAAAATGACCTAAATGTTCATCCAATGACACAAACACACCTATTGGATGCACAAGATTGTTTAGAAACCTTAATTGGACAAGAATAAGCCTATGGAGGACGAAAATGACCTAAATGTTCATTCAATGAGACAAATGAACTTATTGGATGCACAAGATTGCTTAAAAGCCTAATTGGACAAGAATAAGACTAGGGAGGACGAAAATGACCTAAATGTTCATCCAATGACACAAATGAACATATTGGATGCACAAGATTGGTTAAAAACCCTAATTGGACAAGAATAAGCCTAGGGAGGACGAAAATGACCTAAATGTTCATCCAATGACACAATTGAACTTATTGGATGCACAAGATTTGTTAAAAATCCTAATGGGACAAGAATAAGCCTAGGGAGGACGAAAAAGTCCTAAATGTTCATCCAATGTCACAAACACACCTATTGGATGCACAAGATTGGTTAGAAACCCTAATTGGACAAGAATAAGCCTAGGGAGGACGAAAAAGACCTAAATGTTCATCTAATGACACAAATGAACTTATTGGATGCACAAGATTGGTTAAAAACCCTAATTGGACAAGAATAAGCCTAGGGAGGACGAAAATGACCTAAATGTTCATCCAATGACACAAACACACCTATTGGATGCACAAGATTGGTTAAAAACCCTAATTGGACAAGAATAAGCCTAGGGAGGACGAAAATGACCTAAATGTTCATCCAATGATACAAACACACCTATTGGATGCACACGATTGGTTAGAAACCCTAATTTGACAAGAATAAGCCTAGGGAGGACGAAAATGACCTAACTATTCATCCAATGACACATATGAACTTATTGGATGCACAAGATTGTTTAAAACCCTAATTGGGCAAGAATAAGACTAGGGAGGTCGAAAATAACCTAAATATTCATCAATTGACACAAACACACCTATTGGATGCACAAGATTGGTTAGAAACCCTAATTTGACAAGAATAAGCCTAGGGAGGACGAAAATGACCTAACTATTCATCCAATGACACAAATGAACTTATTGGATGCACAAGATTGCTTAAAACCCTAATTGGACAAGAATAAGACTAGGGAGGACGAAAATGACCTAAATGTTCATCCAATGACACAAACACACCTATTGGATGCACAAGATTGGTTAGAAACACTAATTGGACAAGATTATGCCTAGGGAGGATGAAAATGACCTAAATATTCATCCAATGACACAAATGAACTTATTGGATGCACAAGATTGCTTAAAACCCTAATTGGACAAGAATAAGACTAGGGAGGACGAAAATGACCCAAATTTTCATCCAATGACACAAATGAACTTATTGGATGCACAAGATTGGTTAAAAACCCTAATTGGACAAGAATAAGTCTAGGGAGGACGAAAATGACCTAAATGTTCATCCAATGACACAAATGAACTTATTGGATGCACAACATTGCTTAAAACCCTAATTGGACAAGAATAAGACTAGGGAGGACGAAAATGACCTAAATGTTCATGCAATGACACAAACACACCTATTGGATGCACAAGATTGGTTAGAAACCCTAATTGGACAAGAATAAGCCTAGGGAGGACGAAAATGACCTAAGTGTTCACCCAATGACACAAATGAACTTATTGGATGCACAAGATTGGTTAAAAACCCTAATTGGACAAGAATAAGCCTTGGGAGGCCGAAAATGACCTAAATGTTCATCCAATGACACAAACACACCTATTGGATGCACAAGATTGGTTAAAAATACTAATTGGATAAGAATAAGCATAGGGAGGACGAAAATGACCTAAATGTTCATCCAATGACACAAACACACCTATTGGATGCACAAGATTGGTTAGAAACCCTAATTGGACAAGAATAAGCCTAGGGAGGACGAAAATGACCTAAATGTTAATCCAATGACAGAAATGATCTTATTGGATGCACAAGATTGGTTAAAAACCCTAATTGGACAAGAATAAGCCTAAGGAGGACGAAAATGACCTAAATGTTCATCCAATGACACAAACACACCTATTTGATGCACAAGATTGTTTAGAAACCCTAATTGGACAAGAATAAGCCTAGGGAGGACGAAAATGACCTAAATGTTCATCCAATGACACAAATGAACATATTGGATGCACAAGATTGGTTAAAAACCCTAATTGGACAAGAATAAGCCTAGGGAGGACGAAAATGACCTAAATGTTCATCCAATGACATAATTGAACTTATTGGATGCACAAGATTGGTTAAAAACCCTAATGGGACAAGAATAAGGTTAGGGAGGACGAAAATGACCTAAATGTTCATCCAATGTCACAAACACACCTATTGGATGCACAAGATTGGTTAGAAACCCTAATTGGACAAGAATAAGCCTAGGGAGGACGAAAATGACATAAATGTTAATCCAATGACACAAATGAACTTATTGGATGCACACGATTGGTTAGAAACACTAATTTGACAAGAATAAGCCTAGGGAGGACGAAAATAACCTAACTATTCATCCAATGACACAAATGAACTTATTAGATGCACAAGATTGGTTAAAAACCCTAATTGGACAAGAATAAGCATAGGGAGGACGAAAATGACCTAAATGTTCATCCAATGACACAATTGAACTTATTGGATGCAAAAGATTGGTTAAAAACCCTAATGGGACAAGAATAAGGTTAGGGAGGACGAAAATGACCTAAATGTTCATCCAATGTCACAAACACACCTATTGGATGCACAAGATTGGTTAGAAACCCTAATTGGACAAGAATAAGCCTAGGGAGGACGAAAATGACATAAATGTTAATCCAATGACACAAATGAACTTATTGGATGCACAAGATTGGTTAAAAACCCTAATTGGACAAGAATAAGCCTAGGGAGGACGAAAATGACCTAATTGTTTATTCAATGACACAATTGAACTTATTGGATGCACAAGATTGGTTAAAAACCCTAATTGGACAAGAATAAGCCTAGGGAGGACGAAAATGACCTAAATGTTCATCCAATGACACAAACACACCTATTGGATGCACAAGATTGGTTAGAAACCCTAATTGGACAAGAATAAGCCTAGGGAGGACGAAAATGACCTAAATGTTAATCCAATGACACAAATGAACTTATTGGATGCACACGATTGGTTAAAAACCCTAATTGGACAAGAATAAGCCTAGGGAGGACGAAAATGACCTAAATGTTAATCCAATGACACAAATGAACTTATTGGATGCACAAGATTGGTTAAAAACCCTAATTGGACAAGAATAAGCCTAGGGAGGATGAAAATAACCTAAATGTTCATCAAATGACTAAACACGCCTATTGGATACACAAGATTGGTTAAAAACCCTAATTGGACAAGAATAAGCCTAGGGAGGACGAAAATGACCTAAATGTTCATCCAATGACACAAACACACCTATTGGATGCACAAGATTGGTTAAAAACCCTAATTGGACAAGAATAAGCCTAAGGAGGACGAAAATGACCTAAATGTTCATCCAATGACACAAATGAACTTATTGGATGCACATGGATGGTTAAAAACCCTAATTGGACAAGAATAAGCCTTGGGAGGACGAAAATGACCTAAATGTTCATCCAATGACACAAATGAACTTATTGGATGCACAAGATTGGTTAAAAACCCTAATTAGACAAGAATAAGCCTAGGGTGGACGAAAATTACCTAAATGTTCATCCAATGACACAAATGAACTTATTGGATGCACAAGATTGGTTAAAAACCCTAATTGGACAAGAATAAGCCTAGGGAGGACGAAAATGACCTAAATGTTCATCCAATGACACAAACACACCTATTGGATGCACAAGATTGGTTAAAAACCCTAACTGGACAAGAATAAGCCAAGGGAGGACGAAAATGACCTAAATGTTCATCCAATGACACAATTGAACTTATTGGATGCACAAGATTGGTTAAAAACCCTAATGGGACAAGAATAGGCCAAGGGAGGACGAAAATGACCTAAATGTTCATCCAATGACACAAACACACTTATTGGATGCACACGATTGGTTAGAAACCATAATTTGACAAGAATAAGCCTAGGGAGGACGAAAATGACCTAACTATTCATCCAATGACACAAATGAACTTATTGGATGCACAAGATTGGTTAAAAACCCTAATTGGAAAAGAATAAGCCTAGGGAGGACAAAAATGACCTAAATGTTCATCCAATGACACAAACACACCTATTGGACGCACAAGATTGGTTAGAAACCCTAATTGGACAAGAATAAGCCTAGGGAGGACGAAAATGACCTAAATGTTAATCCAATGACACAAATGAACTTATTGGATGCACAAGATTGGTTAAAAACCCTAATTGGACAAGAATAAGCCTAGGGAGGACGAAAATGACGTAAATGTTCATCCAATGACACAAATACACCTAATGGATGCACAAGATTGGTTAAAAACCCTAACTGGACAAGAATAAGCCTAGGGAGGACGAAAATGACCTAAATGTTCATCCAATGACACAAACACACCTATTGGATGCACAAGATTGGATAGAAACCCTAATTGGACAAGAATAAGCCTAGGGAGGACGAAAATGACCTAAATGTTAATCCAATGACACAAATGAACTTATTGGATGCACAAGATTGGTTAAAAACCCTAATTGGACAAGAATAAGCCTAGGGAGGACGAAAATGACCTAAATGTTCATCCAATGACACAATTGAACTTATTGGATACACAATATTTGTTAAAAACCCTAATTGGACAAGAATAAGCCTAGGGAGGACGAAAATGACCTAAATGTTCATCCAATGACACAAACACACCTATTGGATGCACAAGATTGGTTAGAAACCCTAATTGGACAAGAATAAGCCTAGGGAGGACGAAAATGACCTAAATGTTAATCCAATGACACAAATGAACTTATTGGATGCACAAGATTGGTTAAAAACCCTAATTGGACAAGAATAAGCCTAGGGAGGATGAAAATAACCTAAATGTTCATCAAATGACTAAACACGCCTATTGGATGCACAAGATTGGTTAAAAACCCTAATTGGACAAGAATAAGCCTAGGGAGGACGAAAATGACCTAAATGTTCATCCAATGACACAAACACACCTATTGGATGCACAAGATTGGTTAAAAACCCTAATTGGACAAGAATAAGCCTAGGGAGGACGAAAATGACCTAATTGTTCATCCAATGACACAAACACACCTATATGATGCACAAGATTGGTTAGAAACCCTAATTGGACAAGAATAAGCCTAGGGAGGACGAAAATGACCTAAATGTTAATCCAATGACACAAATGAACTTATTGGATGCACAAGATTGGTTAAAAACCCAAATTGGACAAGAATAAGCCTAGGGAGGATGAAAATAACCTAAATGTTCATCAAATGACTAAACACACCTATTGGATGCACAAGATTGGTTAAAAACCCTAATTGGACAAGAAGAAGCCTAGGGAGGACGAAAATGACCTAAATGTTCATCCAATGACACAATTGAACTTATTGGATTCACAAGATTGGTTAAAAACCCTAATGGGACAAGAATAAGGTTAGGGAGGACGAAAATGACCTAAATGTTCATCCAATGTCACAAACACACCTATTCGATGCACAAGATTGGTTAAAAACCCTAATTGGACAAGAATAAGCCTAGGGAGGACGAAAATAACATAAATGTTAATCCAATGACACAAATGAACTTATTGGATGCACCAAATTGGTTCAAAACCCTAATTGGACAAGAATAAGCCTAGGGAGGACGAAAATGACCTAAATGTTCATCCAATGACACAAACACACCTATTGGATGCACAAGATTGGTTAGAAACCCTAATTTGACAAGAATAAGCCTAGGGAGGACGAAAATGAGCTAACTATTCATCCAATGACACAAATGAACTTATTGGATGCACAAGAATGGTTAAAAACCCTAATTGGAAAAGAATAAGCCTAGGGAGGACGAAAATGACCTAAATGTTAATCCAATGACACAAACACACCTATTGGATGCAAGAGATTTGTTAAAAACCCTAATTGGACAAGAATAAGCCTAGGGAGGACGAAAATGACCTAAATGTTAATCCAATGACACAAATGAACTTATTGGA
>JBBPBR010000488.1:111700-124820 GCA_037974775.1 Cicer pinnatifidum | reverse complement strand
AAACCCTAATTGGACAAGAATAAGCCTAGGGAGGACGAAAATGACCTAAATGTTCATCAAATGACTAAACACACCTATTGGATGCACAAGATTGGTTAGAATCCCTAATTGGACAAGAATAAGCCTAGGGAGGACGAAAATGACCTAAATGTTAATCCAATGACACAAATGAACGTATTGGATGCACAAGATTGGTTAAAAACCCTAATTGGAAAAGAATAAGCCTAGGGAGGATGAAAATAACCTAAATGTTCATCAAATGACTAAACACACCTATTGGATGCACAAGATTGGTTGAAAACCCTAATTGGACAAGAATAAGCCTAAAGAGGACGAAAATGACCTAAATGTTCATCCAATGACACAAACACACCTATTGGATGCACAACATTGGTTAGAAACCCTAATTGGACAAGAATAAGCGTAGGGAGGAGGAAAATGACCTAAATGTTAATCCAGTGACACAAATGAACTTATTGGATGCACAAGATTGGTTAAAAACCCTAATTGGACAAGAATAAGCCTAGGGAGGACGAAAATAACCTAAATGTTCATCAAATGACTAAACACACCTATTGGATGCACAAGATTGGTTAGAAACCCTAATTGGACAAGAATAAGCCTAGAGAGGACGAAAATGACCTAAATGTTCACCCAATGACACAAATGAACATATTGGATGTTCAAGATTGGTTAAAAACCCTAATTGGACAAGAATAAGCCTAGGGAGGACGAAAATGACCTAAATGTTCATCCAATGACACAAACACACCTATTGGATGCACAAGATTGGTTAAAAATCCTAATTTGATAAGAATAAGCATAGGGAGGACGAAAATGACCTAAATGTTCATCCAATGACACAAACACACCTATTGGATGCACAAGATTGGTTAGAAACCTTAATTGGACAAGAATAAGCCTAGGGAGGACGAAAATGACTTAAATGTTCATCCAATGACACAAACACACCTATTGGATGCACAAGATTGGTTAAAAACCCTAATTGGACAAGAATAAGCCTAGGGAGGACGAAAATGACCTAAATGTTCATCCAATGACACAAACACACCTATTGGATGCACAAGATTGGTTAAAAACCCTAATTGGACAAGAATAAGCCTAGGGAGGACGAAAATGACGTAAATGTTCATCCAATGACACAAATGAACTTATTGGATGCACAAGATTGCTTAAAAACCCTAATTGGACAAGAATAAGCCTAGGGAGGACGAAAATTACCTAAATGTTCATCCAATGACACAAATACACCTATTGGATGCAAAAGATTGGTTAGAAACCCTAATTTTACAAGAATAAGCCTAGGGAGGACGAAAATGACCTAAATGTTCATCCAATTACACAAACACACCTATTGGATGCACAAGATTGGTTAAAAACCCTAATTGGACAAGAATAAGCCTAGGGAGGACGAAAATGACCTAAATGTTCATCCAATGACACAAATGAACTTATTGGATGCACAAGATTGGTTAAAAACCTTAATGGGACAAGTATAAGCCTAGGAAGGACGAAAATGACCTAAATGTTAATCCAATGACACAAATGAACTTATTGGATGCACAAGATTGGTTAAAAACCCTAATTGGACAAGAATAAGCCTAGGGAGGACGAAAATGACCTAAATGTTCATCCAATGACACAAATGAACTTATTGGATGCACAAGATTTGTTAGAAACCCAAATTGGACAAGAATAAGCCTTGGGAGGACGAAAATGACCTAAATGTTCATCCAATGACACAAATGAACTTATTGGATGCATAAGATTGGTTAAGAACCCTAATTGGACAAGAATAAGCCTAGGGAGGACGAAAATGACCTAAATGTTAATCCAATGACACAAATGAACTTATTGGATGCACAAGATTGGTTAAAAACCCTAATTGGACAAGAATAAGCCTAGGGAGGACGAAAATGACCTATCCAATGACACAAACACACCTATTGGATGCACACGATTGGTTAGAAACCCTAATTTGACAAGAATAAGCCTAGGGAGGACGAAAATGACCTAACTATTCATCCAATGACACAAATGAACTTATTGGATGCACAAGATTGTTTAAAACCCTAATTGGACACGAATAAGACTAGGGAGGACGAAAATAACCTAAATGTTCATCCAACAACACAAACACACCTATTGGATGCACAAGATTGGTTAGAAACCCTAATTGGACAAGAATAAGCCTAGGGAGGACGAAAATGACCTAACTATTCATCCAATGACACAAATGAACTTATTGGATGCACAAGATTGCTTAAAACCCTAATTGGACAAGAATAAGACTAGGGAGGACGAAAATGACCTAAATGTTCATCCAATGACACAAACACACCTATTGGATGCATAAGATTGGTTAAAAACCCTAATTGGACAAGAATAAGCCTAGGGAGGACGAAAATGACCTAAATGTTAATCCAATGACACAAATGAACTTATTGGATGCACAAGATTGGTTAAAAACCCTAATTGGACAAGAATAAGCCTAGGGAGGACGAAAATGACGTAAATGTTCATCCAATGACACAAATACACCTAATGGATGCACAAGATTGGTTAAAAACCCTAACTGGACAAGAATAAGCCTAGGGAGGACGAAAATGACCTAAATGTTCATCCAATGACACAAACACACCTATTGGATGCACAAGATTGGATAGAAACCCTAATTGGACAAGAATAAGCCTAGGGAGGACGAAAATGACCTAAATGTTAATCCAATGACACAAATGAACTTATTGGATGCACAAGATTGGTTAAAAACCCTAATTGGACAAGAATAAGCCTAGGGAGGACGAAAATGACCTAAATGTTCATCCAATGACACAATTGAACTTATTGGATACACAATATTTGTTAAAAACCCTAATTGGACAAGAATAAGCCTAGGGAGGACGAAAATGACCTAAATGTTCATCCAATGACACAAACACACCTATTGGATGCACAAGATTGGTTAGAAACCCTAATTGGACAAGAATAAGCCTAGGGAGGACGAAAATGACCTAAATGTTAATCCAATGACACAAATGAACTTATTGGATGCACAAGATTGGTTAAAAACCCTAATTGGACAAGAATAAGCCTAGGGAGGATGAAAATAACCTAAATGTTCATCAAATGACTAAACACGCCTATTGGATACACAAGATTGGTTAAAAACCCTAATTGGACAAGAATAAGCCTAGGGAGGACGAAAATGACCTAAATGTTCATCCAATGACACAAACACACCTATTGGATGCACAAGATTGGTTAAAAACCCTAATTGGACAAGAATAAGCCTAGGGAGGACGAAAATGACCTAAATGTTCATCCAATGACACAAATGAACTTATTGGATGCACAAGATTGCTTAGAAACCGTAATTGGACAAGAATAAGCCTAGGGAGGACGAAAATGACCAAAATGTTCATCCAATGACACAAATGAACTTATTGGATGCACAAGATTGCTTATAAACCCTAATTGGACAAGAATAAGCCTAGGGAGGACGAAAATGACCTAAATGTTCATCCAATGACACAAATGAACTTATTGGATGCACAAGATTGCTTAAAAACCCTAATTGGACAAGAATAAGCCTAGGGAGGACGAAAATAACCTAAATGTTCATCCAATGACACAAATACACCTATTGGATGCAAAAGATTGGTCAGAAACCCTAAATTGACAAGAATAAGCCTAGGGAGGACGAAAATGACCTAAATGTTCATCCAATGACACAAACACACCTATTGGATGCACAAGATTGGTTAAAAACCCTAATTGGACAACAATAAGCCTTGGGAGGACGAAAATGACCTAAATGTTTATCCAATGACACAAAAGAACTTATTGGATGCACAAGATTGGTTAAAAACCCTAATTGGACAAGAATAAGCATAGGGTGGACGAAAATGACCTAAATGTTTATCCAATGACACAAATGAACTTATTGGATGCACAAGATTGGTTAAAAACCCTAATTGGACAAGAATAAGCCTAGGGAGGACGAAAATGACCTAAATGTTCATCCAATGACACAAACACACCTATTGGACGCACAAGATTGGTTAATAACCCTAATTGGACAAGAATAAGCCTAGGGAGGACGAAAATGACCTAAATGTTCATCCAATGACACAAATGAACTTATTGGATGCACAAGATTGCTTAAAAACCCTAATTGGACAAGAATAAGCCTAGGGAGGACGAAAATGACCTAAATGTTCATCCAATGACACAAACACACCTATTGGATGCACAAGATTGGTTAAAAACCCTAATTGGACAAGAATAAGCCTAGGGAGGACGAAAATGACCTAAATGTTCATCCAATGACACAAATGAACTTGTTGGATGCACAAGATTGCTTAAAAACCCTCATTGGACAAGAATAAGCCTAGGGAGGACGAAAATGACCTAAATGTTCATCCAATGACACAAATACACCTATTGGATGCAAAAGATTGGTTAGAAACCCTAATTTGACAAGAATAAGCCTAGGGAGGACGAAAATGACCTAAATGTTCATCCAATGACACAAATGAACTTATTGGATGCACAAGATTGCTTATAAACCCTAATTGGACAAGAATAAGCCTAGGGAGGACGAAAATGACCGAAATGTTCAACCAACGACACAAATGAACTTATTGGATGCACAAGATTGCTTAAAACCCTAATTGGACAAGAATAAGACTAGGGAGGACGAAAATGACCTAAATGTTCATCCAATGACACAAACACACCTATTGGATGCACAAGATTGGTTAGAAACCCTAATTGAACAAGAATAAGCCTAGGGAGGACGAAAATGACCTAAATGTTCATCCAATGAAACAAATGAACTTATTGGATGCATAAGATTGCTTAAAAACCCAAATTGGACAAGAATAAGACTAGGGAGGACGAAAATGACCTAAATGTTCATCCAATGACTCAAATACACCTATTGGATGCACAAGATTGGTTAGAAACCCTAATTAGACAAGAATAAGCTTAGGGAGGACGAAAATGACCTAAATGTTCATCCAATGACACAAATGAACTTATTGGATGCACAAGATTGGTTAAAAATCCTAATTGGACAAGAATAAGCCTAGGGAGGACGAAAATGACCTAAATGTTCATCCAATGACACAAACACACCTATTGGATGCACAAGATTGGTTAAAAACCCTAATTGGACAAGAATAAGCGTAGGGAGGACGAAAATGACCTAAATGTTCATCCAATGACACAAATGAACTTAGTGGATGCACAAGATTGGTTAAAAACCCTAATTGGACAAGCATAAGCCTTGGGAGGACGAAAATGACCTAAATGTTCATCCAATGACACAAATGAACTTATTGGATGCACAAGATTGGTTAAAAACCCTAATTGGACAAGAATAAGCCTAGGGAGGACGAAAATGACCTAAATGTTCATCCAATGACACAAACACACCTATTGGATGCACAAGATTGTTTAGAAACCCTAATTGGACAAGAATAAGCCTAGGGAGGACGAAAATGACCTAAATGTTCATCCAATGACATAAATGAACTTATTGGATGCACAAGATTGGTTAAAAACCCTAATTGGACAAGAATAAGCCTAGGGAGGACGAAAATGACCTAAATGTTCATCCAATGACACAAACACACCTATTGGATGCACAAGATTGGTTAAAAACCCTAATTGGACAAGAATAAGCCTAGGGAGGATGAAAATGACCTAAATGTTCATCCAATGACACAAACACACCTAATGGATGCACAAGATTGGTTAAAAACCCTAATTGGACAAGAATAAGCCTAGGGAGGACGAAAATGACCTAAATGTTCATCCAATGACACAAACACACCTATTGGATGCACAAGATTGGTTAAAAACCCTAATTGGACAAGAATAAGCCAAGGGAGGACGAAAATGTCCTAAATGTTCATCCAATGACACAAACACACCTATTGGATGCACAAGATTGGTTAGAAACCCTAATTGGACAAGAATATGCCTAGGGAGGCCGAAAATGACCTAAATGTTAATCCAATGACACAAATGAACTTATTGGATTCACAAGATTGGTTAAAAACTCAAATTGGACAAGAATAAGCCTAGGGAGGATGAAAATAACCTAAATGTTCATCAAATGACTAAACACACCTATTGGATGCACAAGATTGGTTAAAAACCCTAATTGGACAAGAATAAGCCTAAAGAGGACGAAAATGACCTAAATGTTCATCCAATGACACAAACACACCTATTGGATGCACACGATTGGTTAGAAACCCTAATTTGACAAGAATAAGCCTAGGGAGGACGAAAATGACCTAACTATTCATCCAATGACACAAATGAACTTATTGGATGCACAAGATAGCTTAAAACCCTAATTGGACAAGAATAAGACTAGGGAGGACGAAAATGCCCTAAATGTTCATCCAATGACACAAAAACACCTATTGGATGCACAAGATTGGTTAGAAACCCTAATTGGACTAGAATAAGCCTAGGGAGGACGAAAATGACCTAAATGTTAATCCAATGACACAAATGAACTTATTGGATGCACAAGATTGGTTAAAAACCCTAATTGGACAAGAATAAGCCTAGGGAGGACGAAAATGACATAAATGTTCATCCAATGACACAATTGAACTTATTGGATGCACAAGATTGGTTAGAAACCCTACTTGGACAAGAATATGCCTAGGGAGGACGAAAATGACCTAAATGTTCATCCAATGACACAAACACACCTATTGGATGCACACGATTGGTTAGAAACACTAATTTGACAAGATTAAGCCTAGGGAGGACGAAAATAACCTAACTATTCATCCAATGACACAAATGAACTTATTGGATGCACAAGATTGGTTAAAAACCCTAATTGGAAAAGAATAAGCCTAGGGAGGACGAAAATGACCTAAATGTTCATCCAATGACACAAACACACCTATTGGATGCACAAGATTGGTTAGAAACCCTAATTGGACAAGAATAAGCCTAGGGAGGACGAAAATGACCTAAATGTTAATCCAATGACACAAATGAACTTATTGGATGCACAAGATTGGTTAAAAACCCTAATTGGACAAGAATAAGCCTAGGGAGGACGAAAATAACCTAAATGTTCATCAAATGACTAAACACACCTATTCGATGCACAAGAATGGTTAGAAACCCTAATTGGACAAGAATAAGCCTAGGGAGGACGAAAATGACCTAAATGTTAATCCAATGACACAAATGAACTTATTGGATGCACAAGATTGGTTAAAAACCCTAATTGGACAAGAATAAGCCTAGGGAGGACGAAAATGACCTAAGTGTTCACCCAATGACACAAATGAACTTATTGGATGCACAAGATTGGTTAAAAACCCTAATTGGACAAGAATAAGCCTAGGGAGGCCGAAAATGACCTAAATGTTCATCCAATGACACAAACACACCTATTGGATCCACAAGATTGGTTAAAAATACTAATTGGATAAGAATAAGCATAGGGAGGACGAAAATGACCTAAATGTTCATCCAATGACACAAACACACCTATTGGATGCACAAGATTGGTTAGAAACCCTAATTGGACAAGAATAAGCCTAGGGAGGACGAAAATGACCTAAATGTTAATCCAATGACACAAATGAACTTATTGGATGCACAAGATTGGTTAAAAACCCTAATTGGACATGAATAAGCCTAGGGAGGACGAAAATGACCTAAATGTTTACCCAATGACACAAATGAACTTATAAGATGCACAAGATTGGTTAAAAACCCTAATTGGACAAGAATAAGCCTAGGGAGGACGAAAATGACCTAAATGTTCATCCAATGACACAAACACACCTATTGGATGCACAAGATTGGTTAAAAACCCTAATTGGACAAGAATAAGCCTACGGAGGACGAAAATGACCTAAATGTTCATCCAATGACACAAACACCCCTATTGGATGCACAAGATTGGTTAAAAACCCTAATTGGAAAAGAATAAGCCTAGGGAGGACGAAAATGACCTAAATGTTCATCCAATGACACAAACACACCTATTGGATGCACAAGATTGGTTAAAAACCCTAATTGGACAAGAATAAGCCTACGGAGGACGAAAATGACCTAAATGTTCATCCAATGACACAAATGAACTTATTGGATGCACAAGATTGGTTATAAACCCTAATTGGACAAGAATAAGCCTAGGGAGGACGAAAATGACCTAAATGTTCATCCAATGACACAAACACACCTATTGGATGCACAAGATTGTTTAGAAACCCTAATTGGACAAGAATAAGCCTAGGGAGGACGAAAATGACCTAAATGTTAATCCAATGACACAAATGAACTTATTGGATGCACAAGATTGGTTAAAAACCATAATTGGACAAGAATAAGCCTAGGGAGGACGAAAATGACCTAAATGTTCATCCAATGACACAATTGAACTTATTGGATGCACAAGATTGCTTAAAACCCTAATTGGACAAGAATATGCCTAGGGAGGATGAAAAAGACCTAAATATTCATCCAATGACACAAATGAACTTATTGGATGTACAAGATTGCTTAAAACCCTAATTGGACAAGAATAAGACTAGGGAGGACGAAAATGACCTAAATGTTCATCCAATGACACAAACACACCTATTGGATGCACAAGATTGGTTAGAAACCCTAATTGGACAAGAATAAGCCTAGGGAGGACGAAAATGACCTAAATGTTAATCCAATGACACAAATGAACTTATTGGATGCACAAGATTGGTTAAAAACCCTAATTGGACAAGAATAAGCCTAGGGAGGACGAAAATAACCTAAATGTTCATCAAATGACTAAACACACCTATTGGATGCACAAGATTGGTTAGAAACCCTAATTGGACAAGAATAAGCCTAGGGAGGACGAAAATGACCTAAATGTTAATCCAATGACACAAATGAACTGATTGGATGCACAAGATTGGTTAAAAACCCTAATTGGACAAGAATAAGCCTAGCGGGGACGAAAATGACCTAAATGTTCATCCAATGACACAAACACACCTATTGGATGCACAAGATTGGTTAGAAACCCTAATTGGACAAGAATAAGCCTAGGGAGGACGAAAATGACCTAAATGTTAATCCAATGACACAAATGAACTTATTGGATGCACAAGATTGGTTAAAAACCCTAATTGGACAAGAATAAGCCTAGGGAGGACGAAAATAACCTAAATGTTCATCAAATGACTAAACACACCTATTGGATGCACAAGATTGGTTAGAAACCCTAATTGGACAATAATAAGCCTAGGAAGGACGAAAATGACCTAAATGTTCACCCAAAGACACAAATGAACTTATTGGATGCACAAGATTGGTTAAAAACCCTAATTGGACAAGAATAAGCCTAGGGAGGACGAAAATGACCTAAATGTTCATCCAATGACACAAACACACCTATTGGATGCACAAGATTGGTTAGAAACCCTAATTGGACAAGAATAAGCCTAGGGAGGACGAAAATGACCTAAATGTTAATCCAATGACACAAATGAACTTATTGGATGCACAAGATTGGTTAAAAACCCTAATTCGACAAGAATAAGCCTAGGGAGGACGAAAATAACCTAAATGTTCATCAAATGACTAAACACACCTATTAATTGCACAAGATTGGTTAGAAACCCTAATTGGACAAGAATAAGCCTAGGGAGGACGAAAATGACCTAAATGTTCACAGAATGAAACAAATGAACATATTGGATGCACAAGATTGGTTAAACACCCTAATTGGACAAGAATAAGCCTAGGGAGGACGAAAATGACCTAAATGTTCATTCAATGACACAAACACACCTATTGGATGCACAAGATTGGTTAAAAACCCTAATTGGACAAGAATAAGCATAGGGAGGACGAAAATGACCTAAATGTTCATCCAATGACACAAACACACCTATTGGATGCACAAGATTGGTTAGAAACCCTAATTGGACAAGAATAAGCCTTGGGAGGACGAAAATGACCTAAATGTTCATCCAATGACACAAATGAACTTATTGGATGCACAAGATTGGTTAAAAACCGTAATTGGACATGAATAAGCCTAAGGAGGACGAAAATGACCTAAATGTTCATCCAATGACACAAACACACCTATTGGATGCACAAGATTGGTTAGAAACCCTAATTGGACAAGAATAAGCCTAGGGAGGACGAAAATGACCTAAATGTTAATCCAATGACACAAATGAACTTATTGGATGCACAAGATTGGTTAAAAACCCTAATTGGACAAGAATAAGCCTAGGGAGGATGAAAACAACCTAAATGTTCATCAAATGACTAAACACACCTATTGGATGCCCAAGATTGGTTAAAAACCCTAATTGGACAAGAATAAGCCTAGGGAGGACGAAAATGACCTAAATGTTCATCCAATGACACAAACACACCTATTGGATGCACAAGATTGGTTAAAAACCCTAACTGGACAAGAATAAGCCAAGGGAGGACGAAAATGACCTAAATGTTCATCCAATGACACAATTGAACTTATTGGATGCACAAGATTGGTTAAAAACCCTAATGGGACAAGAATAGGCCAAGGGAGGACGAAAATGACCTAAATGTTCATCCAATGACACAAACACACTTATTGGATGCACACGATTGGTTAGAAACCATAATTTGACAAGAATAAGCCTAGGGAGGACGAAAATGACCTAACTATTCATCCAATGACACAAATGAACTTATTGGATGCACAAGATTGGTTAAAAACCCTAATTGGAAAAGAATAAGCCTAGGGAGGACAAAAATGACCTAAATGTTCATCCAATGACACAAACACACCTATTGGACGCACAAGATTGGTTAGAAACCCTAATTGGACAAGAATAAGCCTAGGGAGGACGAAAATGACCTAAATGTTAATCCAATGACACAAATGAACTTATTGGATGCACAAGATTGGTTAAAAACCCTAATTGGACAAGAATAAGCCTAGGGAGGACGAAAATGACGTAAATGTTCATCCAATGACACAAATACACCTAATGGATGCACAAGATTGGTTAAAAACCCTAACTGGACAAGAATAAGCCTAGGGAGGACGAAAATGACCTAAATGTTCATCCAATGACACAAACACACCTATTGGATGCACAAGATTGGATAGAAACCCTAATTGGACAAGAATAAGCCTAGGGAGGACGAAAATGACCTAAATGTTAATCCAATGACACAAATGAACTTATTGGATGCACAAGATTGGTTAAAAACCCTAATTGGACAAGAATAAGCCTAGGGAGGACGAAAATGACCTAAATGTTCATCCAATGACACAATTGAACTTATTGGATACACAATATTTGTTAAAAACCCTAATTGGACAAGAATAAGCCTAGGGAGGACGAAAATGACCTAAATGTTCATCCAATGACACAAACACACCTATTGGATGCACAAGATTGGTTAGAAACCCTAATTGGACAAGAATAAGCCTAGGGAGGACGAAAATGACCTAAATGTTAATCCAATGACACAAATGAACTTATTGGATGCACAAGATTGGTTAAAAACCCTAATTGGACAAGAATAAGCCTAGGGAGGATGAAAATAACCTAAATGTTCATCAAATGACTAAACACGCCTATTGGATGCACAAGATTGGTTAAAAACCCTAATTGGACAAGAATAAGCCTAGGGAGGACGAAAATGACCTAAATGTTCATCCAATGACACAAACACACCTATTGGATGCACAAGATTGGTTAAAAACCCTAATTTGACAAGAATAAGCCTAGGGAGGACGAAAATGACCTAAATGTTAATCCAATGACCCAAATGAACTTATTGGATGCACAAGATTGATTAAAAACCCTAATTGGACAAGAATAAGCCTAGGGAGGACGAAAATGACCTAAATGTTCATCCAATGACACAAACACACCGATTGGATGCACAACATTGTTTAGAAACCCTAATTGGACAAGAATAAGCCTAGGGAGGACGAAAATGACCTAAATGTTCATCCAATGACACAAATGAACATATTGGATTTACAAGATTGGTTAAAAACCCTAATTGGACAAGAATAAGCCTAGGGAGGACGAAAATGACCTAAATGTTCATCCAATGACACAAACACACCTATTGGATGCACAAGATTGGTTAAAAACCCTAATTGGACAAGAATAAGCCTAGGGAGTACGTAAATGACCTAAATGTTCATCCAATGACACAAACACACCTATTGGATGCACAAGATTGTTTAGAAACCCTAATTGGACAAGAATAAGCCTAGGGAGGACGAAAATGACCAAAATGTTCATCAAATGACTAAACACACCTATTGGATGCACAAGATTGGTTAGAAACCCTAATTGGACAAGAATATGCCTAGGGAGGATGAAAATGACCTAAATATTCATCCAATGACACAAATGAACTTATTGGAAGCACAAGATTGCTTAAAACCCTAATTGGACAAGAATAAGACTAGGGAGGACGAAAATGACCTAAATGTTCATCCAATGACACAAAAACACCTATTGGATGCACAAGATTGGTTAGAAACCCTAATTGGACAAGAATAAGCCTTGGGAGGACGAAAAGGACCTAAATGTTCATCCAATGACACAAATGAACTTATTGGATGCACAAGATTGGTTAAAAACCCTAATTGGACAAGAATAAGCCTAGGGAGGACGAAAATGACCTAAATGTTCATCCAATGACACAAAAGAACCTATTGGATGCACAAGATTGGTTAAAAACCCTAATTGGACAAGAATAAGCCTAGGGAGGACGAAAATGACCTAAATGTTCATCCAATGACACAAATGAACTTATTGGATGCACAAGATTGCTTAAAACCCTATTTGGACAAGAATAAGACTAGGGAGGACGAAAATGACCTAAATGTTCATCCAATGACACAAACACACCTATTGGATGCACAAGATTGGTTAGAAACCTTAATTGGACAAGAATAAGCCTAGGGAGGACGAAAATGACCTAAATGTTCATCCAATGACACAAACACACCTATTGGATGCACAAGATTGGTTAAAAACCCTAATTTGACAAGAATAAGCCTAGGGAGGACGAAAATGACCTA
>JBBPBR010000488.1:48108-111690 GCA_037974775.1 Cicer pinnatifidum | reverse complement strand
AAATGACCTAAATGTTCATCCAATGACACAAACACACCTATTGGATGCACAAGATTGTTTAGAAACCCTAATTGGACAAGAATAAGCCTAGGGAGGACGAAAATGACCAAAATGTTCATCAAATGACTAAACACACCTATTGGATGCACAAGATTGGTTAGAAACCCTAATTGGACAAGAATATGCCTATGGAGGATGAAAATGACCTAAATATTCATCCAATGACACAAATGAACTTATTGGAAGCACAAGATTGCTTAAAACCCTAATTGGACAAGAATAAGACTAGGGAGGACGAAAATGACCTAAATGTTCATCCAATGACACAAAAACACCTATTGGATGCACAAGATTGGTTAGAAACCCTAATTGGACAAGAATAAGCCTTGGGAGGACGAAAAGGACCTAAATGTTCATCCAATGACACAAATGAACTTATTGGATGCACAAGATTGGTTAAAAACCCTAATTGGACAAGAATAAGCCTACGGAGGACGAAAATGACCTAAATGCTCGTCCAATGACACAAACACACCTATTGGATGCACAAGATTGGTTAGAAACCCTAATTGGACAAGAATAAGCCTAGGGAGGACGAAAATGACCTAAATGTTAATCCAATGACACAAATGAACTTATTGGATACACAAGATTGGTTAAAAACCCTAATTGGACAAGAATAAGCCTAGGGAGGACGAAAATAACCTAAATGTTCATCCAATGACACAAACACACCTATTAGATGCACAAGAATGGTTAAAAACCCTAATTGGACAAGAATTAGCATAGGGAGGACGAAAATAACCTAAATGTTCATCAAATGACTAAACACACCTATTGGATGCACAAGATTGGTTAGAAACCCTAATTGGACAAGAATAAGCCTAGAGAGGACGAAAATGACCTAAATGTTCACCCAATGACACAAATGAACATATTGGATGTACAAGATTGGTTAAAAACCCTAATTGGACAAGAATAAGCCTAGGGAGGACGAAAATGACCTAAATGTTCATCCAATGACACAATTGAACTTATTGGATTCACAAGATTGGTTAAAAACCCTAATGGGACAAGAATAAGGTTAGGGAGGACGAAAATGACCTAAATGTTCATCCAATGACACAAACACACCTATTGGATGCACAAGATTGGTTAAAAATCCTAATTTGATAAGAATAAGCATAGGGAGGACGAAAATGACCTAAATGTTCATCCAATGACACAAACACACCTATTGGATGCACAAGATTGGTTAGAAACCTTGATTGGACAAGAATAAGCCTAGGGAGGACGAAAATGACCTAAATGTTCATCCAATGACACAAACATACCTATTGGATGCACAAGATTGGTTAAAAACCCTAATTGGACAAGAATAAGCCTAGGGAGGACGAAAATGACCTAAATGTTAATCCAATGACCCAAATGAACTTATTGGATGCAGAAGATTGATTAAAAACCCTAATTGGACAAGAATAAGCCTAGGGAGGACGAAAATGACCTAAATGTTCATCCAATGACACAAACACACCTATTGGATGCACAAGATTGGTTAAAAACCCTAATTGGACAAGAATAAGCCTAGGGAGGACGAAAATGACCTAAATGTTAATCCAATGACCCAAATGAACTTATTGGATGCACAAGATTGATTAAAAACCTTAATTGGACAAGAATAAGCCTAGGGAGGACGAAAATGACCTAAATGTTTATCCAATGACACAAACACACCTATTGGATGCACAAGATTGTTTAGAAACCCTAATTGGACAAGAATAAGCCTAGGGAGGACGAAAATGACCTAAATGTTCATCCAATGACACAAATGAACATATTGGATTTACAAGATTGGTTAAAAACCCTAATTGGACAAGAATAAGCCTAGGGAGGACGAAAATGACCTAAATGTTAATCCAATGGCACAAACACACCTATTGGATGCACAAGATTGGTTAAAAACCCTAATTGGACAAGAATAAGCCTAGGGAGGACGAAAATGACCTAAATGTCAATCCAATGACACAAATGAACTTATTGGATGCACAAGATTGGTTAGAAACCTTAATTGGACAAGAATAAGCCTAGGGAGGACGAAAATGACCTAAATGTTCATCCAATGACACAAACACACCTATTGGATGCACAAGATTGTTTAGAAACCCTAATTGGACAAGAATAAGCCTAGGGAGGACGAAAATGACCTAAATGTTCATCCAATGACACAAATGAACATATTGGATTTACAAGATTGGTTAAAAACCATAATTGGACAAGAATAAGCCTAGGGAGGACGAAAATGACCTAAATGTTAATCCAATGGCACAAACACACCTATTGGATGCACAAGATTGGTTAAAAACCCTAATTGGACAAGAATAAGCCTAGGCAGGACGAAAATGACCTAAATGTTAATCCAATGACACAAATGAACTTATTGGATGCACAAGATTGGTTAGAAACCTTAATTGGACAAGAATAAGCCTAGGGAGGACGAAAATGACCTAAATGTTCATCCAATGACACAAACACACCTATTGGATGCACAAGATTGGTTAAAAACCCTAATTGGACAAGAATAAGCCTAGGGTGGACGAAAATGATCTAAATGTTTATCCAATGACACAAATGAACTTATTGGATGCACAAGATTGGTTAAAAATCCTAATTGGAAGAGAATAAGCCTAGGGAGGACGAAAATGACCTAAATGTTCATCCAATGACACAAACACACCTATTGGATGCACAAGATTGGTTAAAAACCCTAATTGGACAAGAATAAGCCTAGGGAGGACGAAAATGACCTAAATGTTCATCCAATGACACAAACACACCTATTGGATGCACACGATTGGTTAGAAACCCTAATTTGACAAGAATAAGCCTAGGGAGGACGAAAATGACCTAACTATTCATCCAATGACACAAATGAACTTATTGGATGCACAAGATTGCTTAAAACCCAAATTGGACAAGAATAAGACTAGGGAGGACGAAAATGACCTAAATGTTCATCAAATAACACAAACACACCTATTGGATGAACAAGATTGGTTAGAAACCCTAATTTCACAAGAATAAGCCTAGGGAGGACGAAAATGACCTAACTATTCATCGAATGACACAAATGAACTTATTGGATGCACAAGATTGCTTAAAACCCTAATTGGACAAGAATAAGACTAGGGAGGACGAAAATGACCTAAATGTTCATCCAATGACACAAACACACCTATTGGATGCACAAGATTGTTTAGAAACCCTAATTTGACAAGAATAAGCCTAGGGAGGACGAAAATGACCTAACTATTCATCCAATGACACAAATGAACTTATTGGATGCACAAGATTGGTTAAAAACACTAATTGGCTAAGAACAAGCCTAGGGAGGACGAAAATGACCTAAATGTTCATTAAATGACTAAACACACCTATTGGATGCACAGGATTGGTTAGAAACCCTAAATGGACCAGAATAAGCCTAGGGAGGACGAAAATGACCTAAATATTCATCCAATGACACAAACACACCTATTGGATGCACAAGATTGGTTAAAAACCCTAATTGGACAAGAATAAGCATAGGGAGGACGAAAATGACCTAAATGATCATCCAATGACACAAACACACCTATTGGATGCACAAGATTGGTTAGAAACCCTAATTGGACAAGAATAAGCCTAGGGAGGACGAAAATGACCTAAATGTTCATTCAATGACACAAACACACCTATTGAATGCACAAGATTGTTTAGAAACCCTAATTGG
The DNA here is from genome assembly GCA_037974775.1 of Cicer pinnatifidum. NCBI lineage: Eukaryota > Viridiplantae > Streptophyta > Magnoliopsida > Fabales > Fabaceae > Cicer > Cicer pinnatifidum. Next base: position 107,921 of record JBBPBR010000488.1, on the reverse strand, counting down.
ACAAGAATAAGCTTAGGGAGGACGAAAATGACATAAATGTTCATCCAATGACACAAACACACCTATTGGAAGCACAAGATTTGTTAAAAACCCTAATTGGACAAGAATAAGCCTAGGGAGGACGAAAATGACCTAAATGTTCATCCAATGACACAAACACACCTATTGGATGCACAAGATTGGTTAAAAACCCTAATTGGACAAGAATAAGCCTAGGGAGGACGAAAATGACCTAAATGTTCATCCAATGACACAAAATTAACTTATTGGATGCACAAGATTGGTTAAAAACCCTAATAAGACAAGAATATGCCTAGGGAGGACGAAAATGACCTAAATGTTCATCCAATGACACAAATGAACTTAATGGATGCACAAGATTGCTTAAAAACCCTAATTGGACAAGAATAAGCCTAGGGAGGACGAAAATGACCTAAATGTTCATCCAATGACACAAATGAACTTATTGGATGCACAAGATTGCTTAAAAACCCTAATTGGACATGAATAAGCCTAGGGAGCATGAAAATGACCTAATTGTTCATCCAATGACACAAACACACCTATTGGATGCAAAAGATTGGTTAGAAACCCTAATTTGACAAGAATAAGCCTAGGGAGGACGAAAATGACCTAAATGTTCATCCAATGACACAAACACACCTATTGGATGCACAAGATTGGTTAAAAACCCTAATTGGACAAGAATAAGCCTAGGGAGGACGAAAATGACCTAAATGTTCATCCAATGACACAATTGAACTTATTGGATTCACAAGATTGGTTAAAAACCCTAATGGGACAAGAATAAGGTTAGGGAGGACAAAAATGACCTAAATGTTCATCCAATGACACAAACACACCTATTGGATGCACAAGATTGGTTAAAAACCCTAATTGGACAAGAATAAGCCTAGGGAGGACGAAAATGACCTAAATGTTCATCCAATTACACAAACACACCTATTGGATGCACACGATTGGTTAGAAACCCTAATTTGACAAGAATAAGCCTAGGGAGGACGAAAATGACCTAACTATTCATCCAATGACACAAATGAACTTATTGGATGCACAAGATTGCTTAAAACCCTAATTGGACAAGAATAAGACTAGGGAGGGCGAAAATGAACTAAATGTTCATCCAATGACACAAACACAACTATTGGATGCACAAGATTGGTTAGAAACCCTAATTGGACAAGAATATGCCTAGGGAGGATGAAAATGACCTAAATATTCATCCAATGACACAAATGAACTTATTGGTAGCACAAGATTGCTTAAAACCCTAATTGGACAAGAATAAGACTAGGGAGGACGAAAATGACCTAAATGTTCATCCAATGACACAAACACACCTATTGGATGCACAAGATTGGTTAGAAACCCTAATTGGACAAGAATAAGCCTAGGGAGGACGAAAATGACCTAAATGTTAATCCAATGACACAAATGAACTTATTGGATGCACAAGATTGGTTAAAAACCCTAATTGGACAAGAATAAGCCTAGGGAGGATGAAAATAACCTAAATGTTAATCAAATGACTAAACACACCTATTGGATGCACAAGATTGGTTAGAAACCCTAATTGGACAAGAATAAGCCTAGGGAGGACGAAAATGACCTAAATGTTAATCCAATGACACAAATGAACTTATTGGATGCACAAGATTGGTTAAAAACCCTAATTGGACAAGAATAAGCCTAGGGAGGATGAAAATAAGCTAAATGTTCATCAAATGACTAAACACACCTATTGGATGCACAAGATTTGTTAAAAACCCTAATTGGACAAGAATAAGCCTAAAGAGGACAAAAATGACCTAAATGTTTATCCAATGACACAAACACACCTATTGGATGCACAAGATTGGTTAGAAACCCTAATTGGACAAGAATAAGCGTAGGGAGGACGAAAATGACCTAAATGTTAATCCAATGACACAAATGAACTTATTGGATGCACAAGATTGGTTAAAAACCCTAATTGGACAAGAATAAGCCTAGGGAGGACGAAAATAACCTAAATGTTCATCAAATGACTAAACACACCTATTGGATGCACAAGATTGGTTAGAAACCCTAATTGGACATGAATATGCCTAGGGAGGACGAAAATGACCTAAATGTTCACCCAATGACACAAATGAACTTATTGGATGCACTAGATTGGTTAAAAACCCTAATTGAACAAGAATAAGCCTAGGGAGGACGAAAATGACCTAAATGTTCATCCAATGACACAAACACACCTATTGGATGCACAAGATTGGTTAAAAACCCTAATTGGACAAGAATAAGCCTAGGGAGGACGAAAATGACCTAAACGTTCATCCAATGACACAAATGAACTTATTGGATGCACAAGATTGCTTAAAAACCCTAATTAGACAAGAATAAGCCTAGGGAGGACGAAAATGACCTAAATGTTCATCCAATGACACAAATGAACTTATTGGATGCACAAGATTGCTTAAAAACCCTAATTAGACAAGAATAAGCCTAGGGAGGACGAAAATGACCTAAATGTTCATCCAATGACACCAACACACCTATTGGATGCACAATATTGGTTAGAAACATTAATTGAACAAGAATAAGCCTAGGGAGGACGAAAATGACCTAAATGTTCATCCAATGACACAAATGAACTTATTGGATGCACAAGATTGCTTAAAAACCCTAATTGGACAAGAATAAGCCTAGGGAGGACGAAAATGACCTAAATGTTCATCCAATGACACAAATGAACTTATTGGATGCACAAGATTGCTTAAAAAACCTAATTGGACAAGAATAAGCCTAGGGAGGACGAAAATGACCTAAATGTTCATCCAATGACACAAATACTCCTATTGGATGCACAAGATTGGTTAGAAACCTTAATTGGACAAGAATAAGCCTAGGGAGGACGAAAATGACCTAAATGTTCATCCAATGACACAAACACACCTATTGGATGCACAAGATTGGTTAAAAACCCTAATTGGACAAGAATAAGCCTAGGGAGGACGAAAATGACCTAAATGTTAATCCAATGACCCAAATGAACTTATTGGATGCACAAGATTGATTAAAAACCTTAATTGGACAAGAATAAGCCTAGGGAGGACGAAAATGACCTAAATGTTTATCCAATGACACAAACACACCTATTGGATGCACAAGATTGTTTAGAAACCCTAATTGGACAAGAATAAGCCTAGGGAGGACGAAAATGACCTAAATGTTCATCCAATGACACAAATGAACATATTGGATTTACAAGATTGGTTAAAAACCCTAATTGGACAAGAATAAGCCTAGGGAGGACGAAAATGACCTAAATGTTCATCCAATGACACAAACACACCTATTGGATGCACAAGATTGGTTAAAAACCCTAATTGGACAAGAATAAGCCTAGGTAGTACGAAAATGACCTAAATGTTCATCCAATGACACAAACACACCTATTGGATGCACAAGATTGTTTAGAAACCCTAATTGGACAAGAATAAGCCTAGGGAGGACGAAAATGACCAAAATGTTCATCAAATGACTAAACACACCTATTGGATGCACAAGATTGGTTAGAAACCCTAATTGGACAAGAATATGCCTAGGGAGGATGAAAATGACCTAAATATTCATCCAATGACACAAATGAACTTATTGGAAGCACAAGATTGCTTAAAACCCTAATTGGACAAGAATAAGACTAGGGAGGACGAAAATGACCTAAATGTTCATCCAATGACACAAAAACACCTATTGGATGCACAAGATTGGTTAGAAACCCTAATTGGACAAGAATAAGCCTTGGGAGGACGAAAAGGACCTAAATGTTCATCCAATGACACAAATGAACTTATTGGATGCACAAGATTGGTTAAAAACCCTAATTGGACAAGAATAAGCCTACGGAGGACGAAAATGACCTAAATGCTCGTCCAATGACACAAACACACCTATTGGATGCACAAGATTGGTTAGAAACCTTAATTGGACAAGAATAAGCCTAGGGAGGACGAAAATGACCTAAATGTTCATCCAATGACACAAACACACCTATTGGATGCACAAGATTGGTTAAAAACCCTAATTGGACAAGAATAAGCATAGGGAGGACGAAAATGACTTAAATGTTCATCCAATGACACAAACACACCTATTGGATGCACAAGATTTGTTAGAAACCCTAATTGGACAAGAATAAGCCTAGGGAGGATGAAAATGACCTAAATATTCATCCAATGACACAAATGAACTTATTGGATGCACAAGATTGCTTAAAACCCTAATTGGACAAGAATAAGACTAGGGAGGACGAAAATAACCTAAATGTTCATCCAATGACACAAACACACCTATTGGATGCACAAGATTGGTTAGAAACCCTAATTGGACAAGAATAAGCCTAGGAAGCACGAAAATGACATCCAATGACACAAACACACCTATTGGATGCACAAGAATGGTTAGAAACCCTAATTGGACAAGAATAAGCCTAGGGAGGACGAAAATGACCTAACTATTCATCCAATGACACAAATGAACTTATTGGATGCAAAAGATTGGTTAAAAACCCTAATTGGACAAGAATAAGCCTAGGGAGGACGAAAATGACCTAAATGTTCATCCAATGACACAAACACACCTATTGGATGCACAAGATTGCTTAAAAACCCTAATTGGACAAGAATAAGCCTACGGAGGACGAAAAATGACCTAAATGTTCATCCAATGACACAAATGAACTTATTGGATGCACAAGATTGCTTAAAACCCTAATTGGACAAGAATAAGACTAGGGAGGACGAAAATGACCTAAATGTTCATCCAATGACACAAACACACCTATTGGATGCACAAGATTGGTTAGAAACCCTAATTGAACAAGAATAAGCCTAGGGAGGACGAAAACGACCTAAATGTTCATCCAATGAAACAAATGAACTTATTGGATGCACATGATTGGTTAAAAACCCTAATTGGAAAAGAATAAGCCTTGGGAGGATGAAAATGACCTAAATGTTCATCCAATGACACAAATGAACTTATTGGATGCACAAGATTGGTTAAAAACCCTAATTGGACAAGAATAAGCCTAGTGTAGGCGAAAATGACCTAAATGTTTATCCAATGACACAAATGAACTTATTGGATGCACAAGATTGCTTAAAACCCTAATTGGACAAGAATAAGACTAGGGAGGACGAAAATGACCTAAATGTTCATCCAATGACACAAACACACCTATTGGATGCACAAGATTGGTTAGAAACCCTAATTGAACAAGAATAAGCCTAGGGAGGACGAAAATCACTTAAATCTTAATTCAATGACACAAATGAACTTATTGGATGCACAAGATTGCTTAAAAACCCTAATTGGACAAGAATAAGCCTACGGAGGACGAAAATGACCTAAATGTTCATCCAATGACACAAATACACCTATTGGATGCAAAAGATTGGTTAGAAACCCTAATTTGACAAGAATAAGCCTAGGGAGGACGAAAATGACCTAAATGTTCATCCAATGACACAAACACACCTATTGGATGCACAAGATTGGTTAAAAACCCTAATTGGACAAGAATAAGCCTAGGGAGGACGAAAATGACCTAAATGTTCATCCAATGACACAAATGAACTTATTGGATGCACAAGATTGGTTAGAAACCCTAATTGGACAAGAGTAAGCCTAGGGAGGACGAAAATGACCTAAATGTTCATCCAATGACACAAATGAACTTATTGGAAGCACAAGATTGCTTATAAACCCTAATTGGTCAAGAATAAGCCTAGGGAGGACGAAAATGACCTAAATGTTCATCCAATGACACAAATGAACTTATTTGATGCACAAGATTGCTTGAAAACCTAATTGGACAAGAATAAGCCTAGGGAGGAGGAAAAATGACCTAAATGTTCATCCAATGACACAAATGAACTTATTGGATGCACAAGATTGCTTAAAACCCTAATTGGACAAGAATAAGACTAGGGAGGACGAAAATGACCTAAATGTTCATCCAATGACACAAACACACCTATTGGATGCACAAGATTGGTTAGAAACCCTAATTGAACAAGAATAAGCCTAGGGAGGACGAAAATCACTTAAATCTTAATTCAATGACACAAATGAACTTATTGGATGCACAAGATTGCTTAAAACCCTAATTGGACAAGAATAAGACTAGGGAGGACGAAAATGACCTAAATGTTCATCCAATGACACAAACACACCTATTGGATGCACAAGATTGGTTAGAAACCCTAATTGGACAAGAATAAGCCTAGGGAGGACGAAAATGACCTAAATGTTAATCCAATGACACAAATGAACTTATTGGATGCACAAGATTGGTTAAAAACCCTAATGGGTCAAGAATAAGCCTAGGAAGGACGAAAATGACCTAAATGTTAATCCAATGACACAAATGAACTTATTGGAGGCACAAGATTGGTTAAGAACCCTAATTGGACAAGAATTAGCCTAGGGAGGATGAAAATGACCTAAATGTTCATCCAATGACACAAACACACCTATTGGATGCACAAGATTGGTTAGAAACCCTAATTGGACAAGAATAAGCCTTTGGAGGACGAAAATGACCTAAATGTTCATCCAATGACACAAATGAACTTATTGGATGCACAAGATTGGTTAAAAACCCTAATTGGACAAGAATAAGCCTAGGGAGGACGAAAATGACCTAAATGTTCATCCAATGACACAAACACACCTATTGGATGCACAAGATTGGTTAAAAACCCTAATTGGACAAGAATAAGCCTAGGGAGGACGAAAATGACGTTAATGTTCATCCAATGACACAAATGAACTTATTGGATGCACAAGATTGCTTAAAAACCCTAATTGGACAAGAATAAGCCTAGGGAGGACGAAAATGACCTAAATGTTCATCCAATGACACAAATACACCTATTGGATGCAAAAGATTGGTTAGAAACCCTAATTTGACAAGAATAAGCCTAGGGAGGACGAAAATGACCTAAATGTTCATCCAATGACACAAACACACCAATTGGATGCACAAGATTGGTTAAAAACCCTAATTGGACAAGAATAAGCCTAGGGAGGACGAAAATGACGTAAATGTTCATCCAATGACACAAATGAACTTATTGGATGCACAAGATTGCTTAAAAACCCTAATTGCACAAGAATAAGCCTAGGGAGGACGAAAATGACCTAAATGTTTATCCAATGACACAAATACACCTATTGGATGCAAAAGATTGGTTAGAAACCCTAATTTGACAAGAATAAGCCTAGGGAGGACGAAAATGACCTAAATGTTCATCCAATGACACAAACACACCTATTGGATGCACAAGATTGGTTAAAAACCCTAATTGGACAAGAATAAGCCTAGGGAGGACGAAAATGACCTAAATGTTCATCCAATGACACATATGAACTTTTTAGATGCACAAGATTGGTTAGAAACCCTAATTGGACAAGAATAAGCCTAGGGAGGACGAAAATGACCTAAATGTTCATCCAATGACACAAATGAACTTATTGGATGCACAAGATTGCTTATAAACCCTAATTGGACAAGAATAAGCCTAGGGAGGACGAAAATGACCGAAATGTTCAACCAACGACACAAATGAACTTATTGGATGCACAAGATTGCTTAAAACCCTAATTGGACAAGAATAAGACTAGGGAGGACGAAAATGACCTAAATGTTCATCCAATGACACAAACACACCTATTGGATGCACAAGATTGGTTAGAAACCCTAATTGAAAAAGAATAAGCCTAGGGAGGACGACAATGACCTAAATGTTCATCCAATGACACAAATGAACTTATTGGATGCACAAGATTGCTTAAAAACCCTAATTGGACAAGAATAAGCCTAGGGAGGACGAAAATGACCTAAATGTTCATCCAATGACACAAATGAACTTATTGGATGCGCAAGATTGCTTAAAACCCTAATTGGACAAGAATAAGACTAGGGAGGACGAAAATGACCTAAATGTTCATCCAATGACACAAACACACCTATTGGATGCACAAGATTGGTTAGAAACCCTAATTGGACAAGAATAAGCCTAGGAAGGACAAAAATGACCTAAATGTTAATCCAATGACACAAATGAACTTATTGGATGCACAAGATTGGTTAAATACCCTAATTGATCAAGAATAAGCCTAGGGAGGACGAAAATGACCTAAATGTTCATCCAATGACACAAACACACCTATTGGATGCACAAGATTGGTTAGAAACCCTAATTGGACAAGAATAAGCCTTGGGAGGACGAAAATGACCTAAATGTTCATCCAATGACACAAATGAACTTATTGGATGCACAAGATTGGTTAAAAACCCTAATTGGACAAGAATAAGCCTAGGGAGGAAGAAGATGACCTAAATGTTCATCCAATGACACAAACACACCTATTGGATGCACAAGATTGGTTAGAAACCCTAATTGGACAAGAATAAGCCTAGGGAGGACGAAAATGACCTAAATGTTAATCCAATGACACAAATGAACTTATTGGATGCACAAGATTGGTTAAAAACCCTAATTGGACAAGAATAATCCTAGGGAGGACGAAAATAACCTAAATGTTCATCAAATGACTAAACACACCTATTGGATGCACAAGATTGGTTAGAAACCCTAATTGGACAAGAATAAGCCTTGGGAGGACGAAAATGACCTAAATGTTCATCCAATGACACAAATGAACTTATTGGATGCACAAGATTGGTTAAAAACCCTAATTGGACAAGAATAAGCCTAGAGAGGACGAAAATAACCTAAATGTTCATCAAATGACTAAACACACCTATTGGATGCACAAGATTGGTTAGAAACCCTAATTGGACAAGAATAAGCCTAGGGAGGACAAAAATGACCTAAATGTTAATCCAATGACACAAACACACCTATTGGATGCACAAGATTGGTTAGAAACCCTAATTGGACAAGAATATGCCTAGGGAGGATGAAAATGACCTAAATATTCATCCAATGACACAAATGAACTTATTGGATGCACAAGATTGCTTAAAACCCTAATTGGACAAGAATAAGACTAGGGAGGACGAAAATGACCTAAATGTTCATCCAATGACACAAACACACCTATTGGATGCACAAGATTGGTTAGAAACCCTAATTGAACAAGAATAAGCCTAGAGAGGACGAAAATGACTTAAATCTTAATCCAATGACACAAATGAACTTATTGGATGCACAAGATTGCTTTAAACCCTAATTGGACAAGAATAAGACTAGGGAGGATGAAAATGACCTAAATGTTCATCAAATGACACAAACACACCTATTGGATGCACAAGATTGGTTAAAATCCCTAATTGGACTACAATAAGCCTAGGGAGGATGAAAATGACCTAAATGTTCATCTAATGACACAAACACACCTATTGGATGCACAAGATTGGTTAAAAACCCTAATTGCACAAAACTAAGCCTAGTGAGGACGAAAATAACCTAAATATTCATCCAATGACACAAATGAACTTATTGGATGCACAAGATTGCTTAAAACCCTAATTGGACAAGAATAAGACTAGGGAGGACGAAAATAACCTAAATGTTCATCCAATGACACAAACACACCTAATGGATGCACAAGATTGGTTAGAAACCCTAATTGGACAAGAATAAGCCTAGGGATGACGAAAATGACCTAAGTGTTCACCCAATGACACAAATGAACTTATTGGATGCACAAGATTGGTTAAAAACCCTAATTGGACAAGAATAAGACTAGGGAGGACGAAAATGACCTAAATGTTCATCCAATGACACAAAAACACCTATTGGATGCACAAGATTGGTTAGAAACCCTAATTGGACAAGAATAAGCCTTGGGAGGACGAAAAGGACCTAAATGTTCATCCAATGACACAAATGAACTTATTGGATGCACAAGATTGGTTAAAAACCCTAATTGGACAAGAATAAGCCTACGGAGGACGAAAATGACCTAAATGCTCGTCCAATGACACAAACACACCTATTGGATGCACAAGATTGGTTAGAAACCCTAATTGGACAAGAATAAGCCTAGGGAGGCCGAAAATGACCTAAATGTTAATCCAATGACACAAATGAACTTATTGGATGCACAAGATTGGTTAAAAACCCTAATTGGACAAGAATAAGCCTAGGGAGGACGAAAATAACCTAAATGTTCATCCAATGACACAAACACACCTATTAGATGCACAAGATTGGTTAAAAACCCTAATTGGACAAGAATTAGCATAGGGAGGACGAAAATGACCTAAATGTTCATCCAATGACACAAACACACCAATTGGATGCACAACATTGGATAGAAACCCTAATTGGACAAGAATAAGCCTGGGGAGGACGAAAATGACCTAAATGTTCATCAAATGACTAAACACACCTACTGGATGCACAAGATTGGTTAGAAACCCTAATTGGACAAGAATAAGCCTAGGGAGGACGAAAATGACCTAAATGTTCACCCAATGACACAAATGAACTTATTGGATGCACAAGATTGGTTAAAAACCCTAATTGGACAAGAATAAGCCTAGGGAGGACGAAAATGACCTAAATGTTCATCAAATGACTAAACACACCTATTGGATGCACAAGATTGGTTAGAGACCCTAATTGAACAAGAATAAGCCTAGGGAGGACGAAAATGACCTAAATGTTCACCCAATGACACAAATGAACTTATTGGATGCACAAGATTGGTTAAAAACCCTAATTGGACAAGAATAAGCCTAGGGAGGACGAAAATGACCTAAATGTTCATCCAATGACACAAACACACCTATTGGATGCACAAGATTGGTCAAAAACCCTAATTGGACAAGAATAAGCCTAGGGAGGACGAAAATGACCTAAATGTTCATCCAATGACACAAACACACCTATTGGATGCACACGATTGGTTAGAAACCCTAATTTGACAAGAATAAGCCTAGGGAGGACGAAAATGACCTAACTATTCATCCAATGACACAAATGAACTTATTGGATGCACAAGATTGCTTAAAACCCTAATTGGACAAGAATAAGCCTAGGGAGGACGAAAATGATCTAAATGTTAATCCAATGACACAAATGAACTTATTGGATGCACAAGATAGGTTAAAAACCGTAATTGGACAAGAATAAGCCTAGGGAGGACGAAAATGACCTAAATGTTCATCCAATGACACAATTGAACTTATTGGATGCACAAGATTGGTTAAAAACCCTAATTGGACAAAAATAAGCCTAGGGAGGACGAAAATGACCTAAATGTTCATCCAATGACACAAACACACCTATTGGATGCACAAGATTGGTTAGAAACCCTAATTTGACAGGAATAAGCCTAGGGAGGACGAAAATGACCTAAATGTTAATCCAATGACACAAATGAACTTATTGGATGCACAAGATTGGTTAAAAACCCTAATTGGACAAGAATAAGCCTAGGGAGGACGAAAATGACCTAAATGTTCATGCAATGACACAAACATACCTATTGGATGCACAATATTGGTTAAAAACCCTAATTGGACAAGAATAAGCCTAGGGAGGACGAAAATGACCTAAATGTTCATCCAATGACACAAACACACCTATTGGATGCACACGATTGGTTAGAAACCCTAATTTGACAAGAATAAGCCTAGGGAGGACGAAAATGACCTAACTATTCATCCAATGACACAAATGAACTTATTGGATGCATAAGATTGCTTAAAACCCTAATTGGACAAGAATAAGACTAGGGAGGAAGAAAATAACCTAAATGTTCACCCAATGACTCAAACACACCTATTGGATGCACAAGATTGGTTAGAAACCCAAATTGGACAAGAATAAGCCTAGGGAGGACGAAAATGACCTAAATGTTCATCCAATGACACAAACACACCTATTGGATGCACACGATTGGTTAGAAACCCTAATTTGACAAGAATAAGCCTAGGGAGGACGAAAATGACCTAACTATTCATCCAATGACACATATGAACTTATTGGATGCACAAGATTGCTTAAAACCCTAATTGGACAAGAATAAGACTAGGGAGGACGAAAATGACCTAAATGTTCATCCAATGACACAAACACACCTATTGGATGCACAAGATTGGTTAGAAACCCTAATTCGACAAGAATATGCCTAGGGAGGATGAAAATGACCTAAATGTTCATCCAATGACACAATTGAACTTATTGGATGCACAAGATTGGTTAAAAACCCTAATTGGACAAAAATAAGCCTAGGGAGGACGAAAATGACCTAAATGTTCATCCAATGACACAAACACACCTATTGGATGCACACGATTGGTTAGAAACCCTAATTTGACAAGAATAAGCCTAGGGAGGACGAAAATGACCTAACTATTCATCCAATGACACAAATGAACTTATTGGATGCATAAGATTGCTTAAAACCCTAATTGGACAAGAATAAGACTAGGGAGGACGAAAATAACCTAAATGTTCATCCAATGACACAAACACACCTATTGGATGCACAAGATTGGTTAGAAACCCTAATTGGACAAGAATAAGCCTAGGGAGGACGAAAATGACCTAAGTGTTCACCCAATGACACAAATGAACTTATTGGATGCACAAGATTGGTTAAAAACCCTAATTGGACAAGAATAAGCCTAGGGAGGCCGAAAATGACCTAAATGTTCATCCAATGACACAAACACACCTATTGGATGCACAAGATTGGTTAAAAATACTAATTGGATAAGAATAAGCATAGGGAGGACGAAAATGACCTAAATGTTCATCCAATGACACAAACACACCTATTGGATGCACAAGATTGGTTAGAAACCCTAATTGGACAAGAATAAGCCTAGGGAGGACGAAAATGACCTAAATGTTAATCCAATGACAGAAATGATCTTATTGGATGCACCAGATTGGTTAAAAACCCTAATTGGACAAGAATAAGCCTAGGGAGGACGAAAATGACCTAAATGTTCATCCAATGACACAAACACACCTATTTGATGCACAAGATTGTTTAGAAACCCTAATTGGACAAGAATAAGCCTAGGGAGGACGAAAATGACCTAAATGTTCATCCAATGACACAAATGAACATATTGGATGCACAAGATTGGTTAAAAACCCTAATTGGACAAGAATAAGCCTAGGGAAGACGAAAATGACCTAAATGTTCATCCAATGACACAATTGTACTTATTGGATGCACAAGATTGGTTAAAAACCCTAATGGGACAAGAATAAGCCTAGGGAGGTCGAAAATGACCTAAATGTTCATCCAATGTCACAAACACACCTATTGGATGCACAAGATTGGTTAGAAACCCTAATTGGACAAGAATAAGCCTAGGGAGGACGAAAATGACCTAAATGTTAATCCAATGACACAAATGAACTTATTGGATGCACAAGATTGGTTAAAAACCCTTATTGGAAAAGAATAAGCCTAGGGAGGACGAAAATGACCTATATGTTCATCCAATGACAAAAACACACCTATTGGATGCACAAGATTGGTTAGAAACCCTAATTGGACAAGAATAAGCCAAGGGAGGACGAAAATGACCTAAATGTTAATCCAATGACACAACTGAACTTATTGGATGCACAAGATTGGTTAAAAACCCTAATTGGACAAGAATAAGCCTAGGGAGGACGAAAATGACCTAAATGTTCATCCAATGACACAAACACACCTATTGGATGCACAAGATTTGTTAGAAACCCTAATTGGACAAGAATATGCCTAGGGAGGACGAAAATGACCTAAATGTTCATCCAATGACACAAACACACCTATTGGATGCACACGATTGGTTAGAAACCCTAATTTGACAAGAATAAGCCTAGGGAGGACGAAAATGACCTAACTATTCATCCAATGACACAAATGAACTAATTGGATGCACAAGATTGGTTAAAAACCCTAATTGGACAAGAATAAGCATATGGAGGACGAAAATGACCTAAATGTTCATCCAATGACACAAAAACACCTATTGGATGCACAAGATTGGTTAAAAACCCTAATTGGACAAGAATAAGCCTAGGGAGGACGAAAATGACCTAAATGTTCATCCAATGACACAAACACACCTATTAGATGCACAAGATTGGTTAAAAACCCTAATTGGACAAGAATAAGCCTAGGGAGGACGAAAATGACCTAAATATTCATCCAATGACACAAATGAACTTATTGGATGCACAAGATTGCTTAAAACCCTAATTGGACAAGAATAAGACTAGGGAGGACGAAAATGACCTAAATGTTCATCCAATGACACAAACACACCTATTGGATGCACAAGATTGGTTAGAAACCCTAATTGGACAAGAATAAGCCTTGGGAGGACGAAAATGACCTAAATGTTCATCCAATGACACAAATGAACTTATTGGATTTACAAGATTGGTTAAAAACCCTAATTGGACAAGAATAAGCCTAGGGAGGACGAAAATAACCTAAATGTTCATCCAATAACACAAACACACCTATTGGATGCACAAGATTGGTTAGAAACCCTAATTGGACAAGAATAAGCCTAGGGAGGACGAAAATGACCTAAATGTTCATCCAATGACACAAACACACCTATTGGATGCACAAGATTGGTTAGAAACCCTAATTGGACAAGAATATGCCTAGGGAGGACGAAAATGACCTAAATGTTCATCCAATGACACGAACACACCTATTGGATGCACACGATTGATTAGAAACCCTAATTTGACAAGAATAAGCCTAGGGAGGACAAAAATGACCTAACTATTCATCCAATGACACAAATGAACTTATTGGATGCACAAGATTGGTTAAAAACCCTAATTGGAAAAGAATAAGTCTAGGGAGGACGAAAATGACCTAAATGTTCATCCAATGACACAAACACACCTATTGGATGCACAAGATTGGTTAGAAACCCTAATTGGACAAGAATAAGCCTAGGGAGGACGAAAATGACCTAAATGTTAATCCAATGACACAAATGAACTTATTGGATGCACAAGATTGGTTAAAAACCCTAATTGGACAAGAATAAGCCTAGGGAGGACGAAAATAACCTAAATGTTCATCAAATGACTAAACACACCTATTGGATGCACAAGATTGGTTAGAAACCCTAATTTGACAAGAATAAGCCTAGGGAGGACGAAAATGACCTAAATGTTCACCCAATGACACAAATGAACTTATTGGATGCACAAGATTGGTTAAAAACCCTAATTGGACAAGAATAAGCCTAGGGAGGACGAAAATGACCTAAATGTTCATCCAATGCCACAAACACACCTATTGGATGCACAAGATTGGTTAGAAACCCTAATTGGACAAGAATAAGCCTAGGGAGGACGAAAATGACCTAAATGTTAATCCAATGACACAAATGAACTTATTGGATGCACAAGATTGGTTAAAAACCCTAATTGGACAAGAATAAGCCTAGGGAGGACGAAAATGGCTTAACTATTCATCCAATGACACAAATGAACTTATTGGATGCACAAGATTGCTTAAAACCCTAATTGGACAAGAATAAGACTAGGGAGGACGAAAATGACCTAAATGTTCATCCAATGACACAAACACACCTATTGGATGCACAAGATTGGTTAGAAACCCTAATTGGACAAGAATAAGCCTAGGAAGGACGAAAATGACCTAAATGTTAATCCAATGACACAAATGAACTTATTGGATGCACAAGATTGGTTAAAAACCGTAATTGGACAAGAATAAGCCTAGGGAGGACGAAAATGACCTAAATGTTCATCCAATGACACAAAAACACCTATTGGATGCACAAGATTTGTTAGAAACCCTAATTGGACAAGAATAAGCCTAGGAAGGACGAAATTGACCTAAATGTTAATCCAATGACACAAATGAACTTATTGGATGCACAAGATTGGTTAAAAACCCTAATTGGACAAGAATAAGCCTAGGGAGGACGAAAATGACCTAAATGTTCATCCAATGACACAAACACACCTATTGGATGCACAAGATTGGTTAGAAACCCTAATTGGACAAGAATAAGCCTAGGGAGGATGAAAATGACCTAAATATAAATCCAATGACACAAATGAACTTATTGGATGCACAAGATTGCTTAAAACCCTAATTGGACAAGAATAAGACTAGGGAGGACGAAAATGACCTAAATGTTCATCCAATGACACAAACACACCTATTGGATGCACAA
Source organism: Cicer pinnatifidum (assembly GCA_037974775.1). Taxonomy (NCBI): domain Eukaryota; kingdom Viridiplantae; phylum Streptophyta; class Magnoliopsida; order Fabales; family Fabaceae; genus Cicer; species Cicer pinnatifidum. Next base: position 91,681 of record JBBPBR010000488.1, on the reverse strand, counting down.
GATTGGTTAGAAACCTTAATTGAACAAGAATAAGCCTGGGGAGGACGAAAATGACCTAAATGTTCATCCAATGACACAAATGAACTTATTGGATGCACAAGATTTCTTAAAAACCCTAATTGGACAAGAATAAGCCTAGGGAGGACGAAAATGACCTAAATGTTCATCCAATGACCCAAACAAACCTATTGGAAGCAAAAGATTGGTTAAAAACCCTAATTGGACAAGAATAAGCCTTGGGAGGACGAAAATGACCTAAATGTTCATCCAATGACACAAATGAACTTATTGGATGCACAAGATTGCTTAAAACCCTAATTGGACAAGAATAAGACTAGGGAGGACGAAAATGACCTAAATGTTCATCCAATGACACAAACACACCTATTGGATGCACAAGATTGGTTAGAAACCCTAATTGAACAAGAATAAGCCTAGGGAGGACGAAAATGACCTAAATGTTCATCCAAGGAAACAAATGAACTTATTGGATTCACAAGATTGCTTAAAAACTCTAATTGGACAAGAATAAGCCTAGGGAGGACGAAAATGACCTAAATGTTCATCCAATGACACAAAGGAACTTATAGGATGCACAAGATTGGTTAAAAACCATAATTGGACAAGAATATGCCTAGGGAGGACGAAAATGACCTAAATGTTCATCCAATGACACAATTGAACTTATTCGATGCACAAGATTGCTTAAAAACCCTAATTGGACAAGAATAAGCCTAGGGAGGACGAAAATGACCTAAATGTTCATCCAATGACACAAACACACCTATTGGATGCACAAGATTGGTTAAAAACCCTAATGGGACAAGAATAAGCCTAGGGAGGACGAAAATGACCTAAATGTTAATCCAATGACACAAATGAACTTATTGGATGCACAAGATTGGTTAAAAACCCTAATTGGACAAGAATAAGCCTAGGGAGGACGAAAATGACCTAAATGTTCATCCAATGACACAAACACCCCTATTGGATGCACACGATTAGTTAGAAACCCTAATTTGACAAGAATAAGCCTAGGGAGGACGAAAATGACATAACTATTCATCTAATGACACAAATGAACTTATTGGATGCACAAGATTGGTTAAAAACCCTAATTGGACAAGAATAAGCCTAGGGAGGACGAAAATGACCTAAATGTTCATCCAATGACACAAACACACCTAATGGATGCACAAGATTGTTTAGAAACCCTAATTGGACAAGAATAAGCCTAGGGAGGACGAAAATGACCTAAATGTTCATCCAATGACACAAATGAACATATTGGATGCACAAGATTGGTTAAAAACCCTAATTTGACAAGAATAAGCCTAGGGAGGACGAAAATGACCTAAATGTTCATCAAATGACATAATTGAACTTATTGGATGCACAAGATTGGTTAAAAACCCTAATGGGACAAGAATAAGGTTAGGGAGGACGAAAATGACCTAAATGTTCATCCAATGTCACAAACACACCTATTGGATGCACAAGATTGGTTAGAAACCTTAATTGGACAAGAATAAGCCTAGGGAGGACGAAAATGACATAAATGTTAATCCAATGACACAATTGAACTTATTGGATGCACAAGATTGGTTAAAAACCCTAATTGGACAAGAATAAGCCTAGGGAGGACGAAAATGACCTAAATGTTAATCCAATGACACAAACACACCTATTGGATGCAAGAGATTTGTTAAAAACCCTAATAAGACAAGAATAAGCCTAGGGAGGACGAAAATGACCTAAATGTTAATCCGATGACACAAATGAACTTATTGGAAGCACAAGATTGGTTAAAAACCCTAATTGGACAAGAATAAGCCTAGGGAGGACGAAAAAGACCTAAATGTTCATCAAATGACTAAACACACCTATTGGATGCACAAGATTGGTTAGAAACCCTAATTGGACAAGAATAAGCCTAGGGAGGACGAAAATGACCTAAATGTTAATCCAATGACACAAATGAACTTATTGGATGCACAAGATTGGTTAAAAACCCTAATTGGACAAGAATAAGCCTAGGGAGGATGAAAATAACCTAAATGTTCATCAAATGACTAAACACACCTATTGGATGCACAATATTGGTTAAAAACCCTAATTGGACAAGAATAAGCCTAAAGTGGACGAAAATGACCTAAATGTTCATCCAATGACACAAACACACCTATTGGATGCACAAGATTGGTTAGAAACCCTAATTGGATAAGAATAAGTGTAGGGAGGACGAAAATGACCTAAATGTTAATCCAATGACACAAATGAACTTATTGGATGCACAAGATTGGTTTAAAACCCTAATTGGACAAGAATAAGCCTAGGGAGGACGAAAATAACCTAAATGTTCATCAAATGACTAAACACACCTATTGGATGCACAAGATTGGTTAGAAACCCTAATTGGACAAGAATAAGCCTAAAGAGGACGAAAATGACCTAAATGTTCATCCAATGACACAAATGAACTTATTGGATGCACAAGATTGGTTAAAAACCCTAATTGGACAAGAATAAGCATAGGGAGGACGAAAATGACCTAACTGTTCATCCAATGACACAAACACACCTATTGGATGCACAAGATTGGTTAAAAATCCTAATTGGATAAGAATAAGCATAGGGAGGACGAAAATGACCTAAATGTTCATCCAATGACACAAACACACCTATTGGATGCACAAGATTGGTTAGAAACCCTAATTGGACAAGAATAAGCCTAGGGAGGACGAAAATGACCTTAATGTTCATCCAATGACACAAACACACCTATTGGATGCACAAGATTGGTTAGAAACCCTAATTGGACAAGAATAAGCCTAGGGAGGACGAAAATGACCTAAATGTTCATCCAATGACACAAACACACCTATTGGATGCACAAGATTGGTTAAAAACCCTAATTGGACAAGAATAAGCCTAGGGAGGACGAAAATGACCTAAATGTTCACCCAATGACACAAATGAACTTATTGGATGCACAAGATTGGTTAAAAACCCTAATTGGACAAGAACAAGCCTAGGGAGCACGAAAATGACCTAAATGTTCATCCAATGACACAAACACACCTATTGGATGCCCAAGATTGGTTAAAAACTCTAATTGGACAAGAATAAGCATAGGGAGTTCGAAAATGACCTAAATGTTCATCCAATGACACAAACACACCTATTGGATGCACAAGATTGGTTAGAAACCCTAATTGGACAAGAATAAGCCTAGGGAGGACGAAAATGACCTAAATGTTCATCCAATGACACAAACACACCTATTGGATGCACAAGATTGGTTAAAAACCCTAATTGGACAAGAATAAGCCTAGGGAGGACGAAAATGACCTAAATGTTCATCAAATAACACAAATACACCTATTGGATGCAAAAGATTGGTTAGAAACCCTAATTGGACAAGAATAAGCCTAGGGAGTACGAAAATGACCTAAATGTTCATCCAATGACACAAACACACCTATTGGATGCACAAGATTGGTTAAAAACCATAATTGGACAAGAATAAGCCTAGGGAGGACGAAAATGACCTAAATGTTCATCCAATGACACAAATGAACTTATTGGATGCACAAGATTGCTTAAAAACCCTAATTAGACAAGAGTAAGCCTAGGGAGGACGAAAATGACCTAAATGTTCATCCAATGACACAATACATCTATTGGATGCACAAGATTGGTTAGAAACCCTAATTGGACAAGAATAAGACTAGGGAGGACGAAAATGACCTAAATGTTCATCCAATTACACAAACACACCTATTGGATGCACAAGATTGGTTAAAAACCCTAATTGGACAACAATAAGCCTAGGGAGGATGAAAATGACCTAAATGTTCATCTAATGACACAAACACATCTATTGGATGCACAAGATTGGTTAAAAACCCTAATTGCACAAAACTAAGCCTAGTGAGGACGAAAATAACCTAAATGTTCATCCAACGACACAAATGAACTTTTTGGATGCACAAGATTGCTTAAAACCCTAATTGGACAAGAATTAGACTAGGGAGGACGAAAATGACCTAAATGTTCATCCAATGACACAAACACACCTATTGGATGCACAAGATTGGTTAGAAACCCTAATTGAACAAGAATAAGCCTTGGGAGGACGAAAATGACCTAAATGTTCATCCAATGACACAAATGAACTTATTGGATGCACAAGATTGCTTAAAAACCCTAATTGGTCAAGAATAAGCCTAGGGAGGACGAAAATGACCTAAATGTTCATCCAATGACACAAATGAACTTATTGGATGCACAAGATTGGTTAAAAACCCTAATTGGACAAGAATAAGCCTAGGGAGGACGAAAATGACCTAAATGTTCATCCAATGACACAAATGAACTTATTGGATGGACAAGATTGCTTAAAAACCCTAATTGGACAAGAATAAGCCTAGGGAGGACGAAAATGACCTAAATGTTCATCCAATGACACAAACACACCTATTGGATGCACAAGATTGGTTAAAAACCCTAATTGGACAAGAATAAGCCTAGGGAGGACGAAAATGACCTAAATGTTTATCCAATGACAAAACACACCTATTGGATGCACAAGATTGGTTAGAAACCCTAATTGGACAAGAATAAGCCTAGGGAGGACGAAAATGACTTAAATGTTCATCCAATGACACAAACACACCTATTGGATGCACAAGATTGGTTAAAAACCCTAATTGGACAAGAATAAGCCTAGGGAAGACGAAAATGACCTAAATGTTCATCCAAAGACACAAATGAACTTATTGGATGCACAAGATTGGTTAAAAACCCTAATTGGACAAGAATAAGCCTAGGGAGGACGAAAATGACCTAAATGTTCGTCCAATGACACAAATGAACTTATTGGATGCACAAGATTGGTTGAAAACCCTAATTGGACAAGAATAAGCCTAGGGAGGACTAAAATGACCTAAATGTTCATCCAATGACACAAACACACCTATTGGATGCACAAGATTGCATAAAAACCCTAATTGGACAAGAATAAGACTAGGGAGGACCAAAATGACCTAAATGTTCATCCAATGACACAAATGAACTTATTGGATGCACAAGATTGGTTAAAAACCCTAATTGGACAAGAATAAGCCTAGGGAGGACGAAAATGACCTAAATGTTCATCCAATGACACAAACACACATATTGGATACACAAGATTGTTTAGAAACCGTAATTGGACAAGAATAAGCCTAGGGAGGACGAAAATGACCTAAATGTTCATCCAATGACACAAACACACCTATTGGATGCACAAGATTGGTTAGAAACCCTAATTGGACAAGAATAAGCCTAGGGAGGACGAAAATGACCTAAATGTTCATCCAATGACACAAACACACCTATTGGATGCACAAGATTGGTTAAAAACCCTAATTGGACAAGAATAAGCCTAGGGAGGACGAAAATGACCTAAATGTTAATCCAATGACACAAATGAACTTATTGGATGCACAAGATTGGTTAAAAACCCTAATTGGACAAGAATAAGCCTAGGGAGGATGAAAATAACCTAAATGTTCATCAAATGACTAAACACACCTATTGGATGCACAAGATTGGTTAAAAACCCTAATTGGACAAGAATAAGCCTAAAGAGGACGAAAATGACCTAAATGTTCATCCAATGACACAAAAACACCTATTGGATGCACAAGATTGGTTAGAAACCCTAATTGGACAAGAATAAGCGTAGGGAGGACGAAAATGACCTAAATGTTAATCCAATGACACAAATGAACTTATTGGATGCACAAGATTGGTTAAAAACCCTAATTGGACAAGAATAAGCCTAGGGAGGACGAAAATGACCTAAATGTTAATCCAATGACACAAATGAACTTATTGGATGCACAAGATTGGTTAAAAACCCTAATTGGACAAGAATAAGCCTAGGGAGGATGAAAATAACCTAAATGTTCATCAAATGACTAAACACACCTATTGGATGCACAAGATTGGTAAGAAACCCTAATTGGACAAGAATAAGCCTAGGGAGGACGAAAATGACCTAAATGTTAATCCAATGACACAAATGAACTTATTGGATGCACAAGATTGGTTAAAAACCCTAATTGGACAAGAATAAGCCTAGGGAGGACGAAAATGACCTAAATGTTAATCCAATGACACAACTCAACTTATTGGATGCACAAGATTCGTTAAAAACCCTAATTGGACAAGAATAAGCCTACGGAGGACGAAAATGACCTAATTGATCATCCAATGACACAAACACACCTATTGGATGCACAAGATTGGTTAAAAACCCTAATTGGATAGAATATGCCTAGGGAGGACGAAAATTACCTAATTGATCATCCAATGACACAAACACACCTATTAGATGCACAAGATTGGTTAAAAACCCTAATTGGACAAGAATAAGCCTAGGGAGGACGAAAATGACCTAATTGATCATCCAATGACACAAACTCACCTATTGGATGCACAAGATTTGTCTAAAACTCTAATTGGACAAGAATATGCCTAGGGAGGACGAAAATGACCTAAATGTTAATCCAATGACACAAATGAACATATTGGATGCACAAGATTGGTTAAAAACCCTAATTGGACAAGAATATGCCTAGGGAGGACGAAAATGACCTAAATATTAATTCAATGACACAAACGAAGTTATTGGATGCACAAGATTGGTTAAAAACCCTAATTGGACAAGAATAAGCCTAGGGAGGACATAAATGACCTAATTGTTCATCCAATGACACAAACACACCTATTGGATGCACAAGATTGCTTAAAAACCCTAATTGGACAAGAATATGCCTAGGGAGGACGAAAATGACCTAAATATTAATTCAATGACACAAACAAACTTATCTGATGCACAAGATTGGTTAAAAACCCTAATTGGACAAGAATAAGCCTAGGGAGGATGAAAATGACCTAATTGATCATCCAATGACACAAACACACCTATTGGATGCACAAGATTGGTTAAAAACCCTAATTGGACAAGAATAAGCCTAGGGAGGACGAAAATGACCTAATTGATCATCCAATGACACAAACACACCTATTGGATGCACAAGATTGGTTAAAAACCCTAATTGGACAAGAATATGCCTAGAGAGGACGAAAATGACCTAAATGTTAATCCAATGACACAAATGAACTTATTGGATGCACAAGATTGGTTAAAAACCCTAATTGGACAAGAAAAAGCCTAGGGAGGACGAAAATGACCTAAATGTTAATCCAATGACACAAATGAACTTATTGGATGCACAAGATTGGTTAAAAACCCTAATTGGACAAGAATAAGCCTAGGGAGGATGAAAATAACCTAAATGTTCATCAAATGACTAAACACACCTATTGGATGCACAAGATTGGTTAAAAACCCTAATTGGACAAGAAGAAGCCTAGGGAGGACGAAAATGACCTAAATGTTCATCCAATGACACAAACACACCTATTGGATGCACAAGATTGTTTAGAAACCCTAATTGGACAAGAATAAGCCTAGGGAGGACGAAAATGACCTAAATGTTCATCCAATGACACAAATGAACATATTGGATGTACAAGATTGGTTAAAAACCCTAATTGGACAAGAATAAGCCTAGGGAGGACGAAAATGACCTAAATGTTCATCCAATGACACAATTGAACTTATTGGATTCACAAGATTGGTGAAAAACCCTAATGGGACAAGAATAAGGTTAGGGAGGACGAAAATGACCTAAATGTTCATCCAATGTCACAAACACACCTATTCGATGCACAAGATTGGTTAAAAACCATAACTGGACAAGAATAAGCCTAGGGAGGACGAAAATGACCTAAATATTCATCCAATGACACAAACACACCAAGTGGATGCACAAGATTGGTTAAAAACCCTAATTTGACAAGAATAAGCCTAGGGAGGACGAAAATGACCTAACTATTTATCCAATGACACAAATGAACTTATTGGATGCACAAGATTGCTTAAAACCCTAATTGGACAAGAATAAGACTAGGGAGGACGAAAATGACCTAAATGTTCATCCAATGACACAAACACACCTATTGGATGCACAAGATTGGTTAGAAACCCTAATTGGACAAGAATATGCCTAGGGAGGATGAAAATGACCTAAATATTCATCCAATGACACAAATGAACTTATTGGATGCACTAGATTGCTTAAAACCCTAATTGGACAAGAATAAGACTAGGGAGGACGAAAATAACCTAAATGTTCATCCAATGACACAAACACACCTATTGGATGCACAAGATTGGTTAGAAACCCTAATTGGACAAGAATAAGCCTAGGGATGACGAAAATGACCTAAGTGTTCACCCAATGACACAAATGAACTTATTGGATGCACAAGATTGGTTAAAAACCCTAATTGGACAAGAATAAGCCTAGGGAGGACGAAAATGACCTAAATGTTCATCCAATGACACAAACACACCTATTTGATGCACAAGATTGGTTAGAAACCCTAATTGGACAAGAATAAGCCTAGGAAGCACGAAAATGACCTAAATGTTAATCCAATGACACAAATGAACTTATTGGATGCACAAGATTGGTTAAAAACCCTAATTGGACAAGAATAAGCCTAGGGAGGACGAAAATGACCTAAATGTTCATCCAATGACACAAATGAACTTATTGGATGCATAAGATTGGTTAAAAACCCTAATTGGACAAGAATAAGCTTAGGGTGGACGAAAATGACCTAATTGTTCATCCAATGACACAAATGAACTTTTTTGGATGCACATGATTGGTTAAAAACCCTAATTGGACAAGAATAAGCCTAGGGAGGATGAAAATGACCTAAATATTCATCCAATGACACAAATGAACTTATTGGATGCACAAGATTGCTTAAAACCCTAATTGGACAAGAATAAGACTAGGGAGGACGAAAATGACCTAAATGTTCATCCAATGACACAAACACACCTATTGGATGCACAAGATTGGTTAAAAACCCTAATTGAACAAGAATAAGCCTAGGGAGGACGAAAATGACCTAAATGTTCATCCAATGACACAAATGAACTTATTGGATGCACAAGATTGCTTAAAAACCCTTATTGGACAAGAATAAGCTTAGGGAGGACGAAAATGACCTAAATGTTCATCCAATGACACAAATGAACTTATTGGATGCACAAGATTGGTTAAAAACCCTAATTGGACAAGAATAAGCCTAGGGAGGACGAAAATGACCTAAATGTTCATCCAATGACACAAACACACCTACTGGATGCACAAGATTGGTTAGAAACCCTAATTGGACAAGAATAAGCCAAGGGAGGACGAAAATGACCTAAATGTTCATCCAATGACACAAACACACCTATTGGATGCACAAGATTGGTTAGAAACCCTAATTGGACAAGAATAAGCCTAGGGAGGACGAAAATGACCTAAATGTTAATCCAATGACACAAATGAACTTATTGGATGCACAAGATTGGTTAAAAACCCTAATTGGACAAGAATAAGCCTAGGGAGGTTGAAAAAGACCTAAATGTTCATTCAATGACACAAACACACCTATTGGATGCACAAGATTGTTTAGAAACCCTAATTGGACAAGAATAAGCCAAGGGAGGACGAAAATGACCTAAACGTTCATCCAATGACACAATTGAACTAATTGGATGCACAAGACTGGTTAAAAACCCTAATTGGACAAGAATAAGCCAAGGGAGGACGAAAATGACCTAAATGTTAATCCAATGATACAAACGAACTTATTGGATGCACAAGATTGGTTAAAAACCCTAATTGGACAAGAATAAGCATAGGGAGGACGAAAATGACCTAAATATTCATCCAGTGACACAAATGAATTTATTGGATGCACAAGATTGCTTAAAACACTAATTGGACAAGAATAAGACTAGGGAGGACGAAATTGACCTAAATGTTCATCCAACGACACAAACACACCTATTGGATGCACAAGATTGCTTAGAAACCCTAATTGACAAGAATAATCCTAAGGAGGACGAAAATGACCTAAATGTTCATCCAATGACACAAATGAACTTATTGCATGCACAAGATTGGTTAAAAACCCTAATTGGACATGAATAAGCGCAGGGAGGACGAAAATGACCTAAATGTTCATCCAATGACAAAAACACACCTATTGGATGCACAAGATTGGTTAGAAACCCTAATTGGACAAGAATAAGCCTAGGGAGGACGAAAATGACCTAAATGTTAATCCAATGACACAAATGAACTTATTGGATGCACAAGATTGGTTAAAAACCCTAATTGGATAAGAATAAGCCTAGGGAGGATGAAAATGACCTAAATGTTAATCCAATGACACAACTCAACTTATTGGATGCACAAGATTGGTTAAAAACCCTAATTGGACAAGAATAAGCCTAGGGAGGACGAAAATGACCTAATTGATCATCCAATGACACAAACACACCTATTGGATGCACAAGATTGGTTAAAAACCCTAATTGGACAAGAATAAGCATAGGGAGGACGAAAATGACCTAAATGTTCATCCAATGACACAAATGAACTTATTGGATGCACAAGATTGGTTAAAAACCCTAATTGGACAAGAATAAGCCTAGGGAGGATGAAAATAACCTAAATGTTCATCAAATGACTAAACACACCTATTGGATGCACAAGATTGGTTAAAAACCCTAATTGGACAAGAAGAAGCCTAGGGAGGACGAAAATGACCTAAATGTTCATCCAATGACACAAACACACCTATTGGATGCACAAGATTGTTTAGAAACCCTAATTGGACAAGAATAAGCCTAGGGAGGACGAAAATGACCTAAATGTTCATCCAATGACACAAACACACCTATTGAATGCACAAGATTGGTTAGAAACCCTAATTGGACAAGAATAAGCCTAGGGAGGACGAAAATGACCTAAATGTTAATCCAATGACACAAATGAACTTATTGGATGCACAAGATTGGTTAAAAACCCTAATTGGACAAGAATAAGCCTAGGGAGGATGAAAACAACCTAAATGTTCATCAAATGACTAAACACACCTATTGGATGCCCAAGATTGGTTAAAAACCCTAATTGGACAAGAATAAGCCTAGGGAGGACGAAAATGACCTAAATGTTCATCCAATGACACAAACACACCTATTGGATGCACAAGATTGGTTAAAAATCCTAATTGGATAAGAATAAGCATAGGGAGGACGAAAATGACCTAAATGTTCATCCAATGACACAAACACACCTATTGGATGCACAAGATTGGTTAGAAACCCTAATTGGACAAGAATAAGCCTAGGGAGGACGAAAATGACCTAAATGTTAATCCAATGACAGAAATGATCTTATTGGATGCACAAGATTGGTTAAAAACCCTAATTGGACAAGAATAAGCCTAGGGAGGACGAAAATGACCTAAATGTTCATCCAATGACACAAAGACACCTATTTGATGCACAAGATTGTTTAGAAACCCTAATTGGACAAGAATAAGCCTAGGGAGGACGAAAATGACCTAAATGTTAATCCAATGACACAAATGAACTTATTGGATGCACAAGATTGGTTAAAAACCCTAATGGGACAAGAATAAGGTTAGGGAGGACGAAAATGACCTAAATGTTCATCCAATGACACAAATGAACTTATTGGAAGCACAAGATTGCTTAAAACCCTAATTGGACAAGAATAAGACTAGGGAGGACGAAAATGACCTAAATGTTCATCCAATGACACAAAAACACCTATTGGATGCACAAGATTGGTTAGAAACCCTAATTGGACAAGAATAAGCCTTGGGAGGACGAAAAGGACCTAAATGTTCATCCAATGACACAAATGAACTTATTGGATGCACAAGATTGGTTAAAAACCCTAATTGGACAAGAATAAGCCTACGGAGGATGAAAATGACCTAAATGCTCGTCCAATGACACAAACACACCTATTGGATGCACAAGATTGGTTAGAAACCCTAATTGGACAAGAATAAGCCTAGGGAGGACGAAAATGACCTAAATGTTAATCCAATGACACAAATGAACTTATTGGATGCACAAGATTGGTTAAAAACCCTAATTGGACAAGAATAAGCCTAGGGAGGACGAAAATAACCTAAATGTTCATCAAATGACTAAACACACCTATTGGATGCACAAGATTGGTTAGAAACCCTAATTGGACAATAATAAGCCTAGGAAGGACGAAAATGACCTAAATGTTCACCCAAAGACACAAATGAACTTATTGGATGCACAAGATTGGTTAAAAACCCTAATTGGACAAGAATAAGCCTAGGGAGGACGAAAATGACCTAAATGTTCATCCAATGACACAAACACACCTATTGGATGCACAAGATTGGTTAGAAACCCTAATTGGACAAGAATAAGCCTAGGGAGGACGAAAATGACCTAAATGTTAATCCAATGACACAAATGAACTTATTGGATGCACAAGATTGGTTAAAAACCCTATTTGGACAAGAATAAGCGTAGGGAGGAAGAAAATGTCCTAAATGTTCATCCAATGACACAAACACACCTATTGGATGCACAAGATTGTTTAGAAACCCTAATTGGGCAAGAATAAGCCTAGGGAGGACGAAAATGACCTAAATGTTCATCCAATGACACAAATGAACATATTGGATGTACAAGATTGGTTAAAAACCCTAATTGGACAAGAATAAGCCTAGGGAGGACGAAAATGACCTAAATGTTCATCCAATGACACAATTGAACTTATTGGATTCACAAGATTGGTTAAAAACCCTAATGGGACAAGAATAAGGTTAGGGAGGACGAAAATGACCTAAATGTTCATCCAATGTCACAAACACACCTATTCGATGCACAAGATTGGTTAAAAACCATAATTGGACAAGAATAAGCCTAGGGAGGACGAAAATGACCTAAATATTCATCCAATGACACAAACACACCAAGTGGATGCACAAGATTGGTTAGAAACCCTAATTTGACAAGAATAAGCCTAGGGAGGACGAAAATGACCTAACTATTTATCCAATGACACAAATGAACTTATTGGATGCACAAAATTGCTTAAAACCCTAATTGGACAAGAATAAGACTAGGGAGGACGAAAATGACCTAAATGTTCATCCAATGACACAAACACACCTATTGGATGCACAAGATTGGTTAGAAACCCTAATTGGACAAGAATAAGCCTTGGGAGGACGAAAATGACCTAAATGTTCATCCAATGACACAAATGAACTTATTGGATGCACAAGATTGGTTAAAAACCCTAATTGGACAAGAATAAGCCTAGGGAGGACGAAAATGACCTAAATGTTCATCCAATGACACAAATGAACTTATTGGATGCACAAGATTGGTTAAAAACCCTAATTGGACAAGAATAAGCCTAGGGAGGACGAAAATGACTTAAATCTTAATCCAATGACAAAAATGAACTTATTGGATGCACAAGATTGCTTAAAACCCTAATTGCATAAGAATAAGCCTTGGGAGGACGAAAATGACCTAAATGTTCATCAAATGACACAAACACACCTATTGGATGCACAAGATTGGCTTAAAACCCTAATTGGACAAGAATAAGACTAGGGATGACGAAAATGACCTAAATGTTCATCCAATGACACAAACACACCTATTGGATGCACAAGATTGGTTAAAAACCCTAATTGGACAACAATAAGCCTAGGGAGGAGGAAAAGACCTAAATGTTCATCTAATGACACAAACACACCTATTGGATGCACAAGATTGGTTAAAAACCCTAATTGGACAACAATAAGACTAGGGAGGATGAAAATGACCTAAATGTTCATCCAATGACACAAATGAACTTATTGGATGCACAAGATTGGTTAAAAACCCTAATTGGACAAGAATAAGCCTAGGGAGGACGAAAATGACCTAAATGTTCATCCAATGACACAAATGAACTTATTGGATGCACAAGATTGGTTAAAAACCCTAATTGGACAAGAATAAGCCAAGGGAGGACGAAAATGACCTAAATTTTCATCCAATGACACAAACGAACTGATTGGATGCACAAGATTTGTTAAAAACCCTAATTGGACAAGAATAAGCCTATGGAGGACGAAAATGACCTAAATGTTCATCCAATGACACAAACACACCTATTGGATGCACAAGATTGTATAAAAACCCTAATTCGACAAGAATAAGACTAGGGATGACGAAAATAACCTAAATGTTCATCCAATGACACAAATGAACTTATTGGATGCACAAGATTGGTTAAAAACCCTAATTGGACAAGAATAAGCCTAGGGAGGACGAAAATGACCTAAATGTTCATCCAATGACACAAATGAACTTATTGGATGCACAAGATTGGTTAAAAACCCTAATTGGACAAGAATAAGCCTAGGGAGGACAAAAATGACCTAAATGTTCATCCAACGACACAATTGAACTTATTGGATGCACAAGATTGGTTAAAAACCCTATTTGGACAAGAATAAGCCTAGGGAGGACGAAAATGACCTAAATGTTCATCCAATGACACAAATACACCTATTGGATGCACAAGATTGGTTAAAAACCCTAATTGGACAAGAATAAGCCTAGGGAGGACAAAATGACCTAAATGTTCATCCAATGACACAAATGAACTTATTGGATGCACAAGATTGGTTAGAAACCCTAATTGGACAAGAATAAGCCTAGGGAGGACGAAAATGACCTAAATGTTCATCCAATGACACAAATGAACTTATTGGATGCACAAAATTGCTTAAAAACCCTAATTAGACAAGAATAAGCCTAGGGAGGACGAAAATGACCTAAATGTTTATCCAATGACACAAACACACCTATTGGATGCACAAGATTGGTTAAAAACCCTAATTGGACAAGAATAATTATAGGGAGGACGAAAATGACCTAAATGTTCATCCAATGACACAAATATACTTATTGGATGCACAAGATTGGTTACAAATCCTAATTGGACAAGAATAAGCCTAGGGAGGACGAAAATGACCTAAATGTTCATCCAATGACACAAATGAACTTATTGGATGCACAAGATTGGTTAGAAACCCTAATTGGACAAGAATAAGCCTAGGGAGGACGAAAATGACCTAAATGTTCATCCAATGACACAAATGAACTTATTAGATACACAAGATTGCTTAAAAACCCTAATTGGACAAGAATAAGCCTAGGGAGGACGAAAATGACCTAAATGTTCATCCAATGACACAAATACACCTATTGGATGCAAAAGATTGGTTAGAAACCCTAATTTGACAAGAATAAGCCTAGGGAGGACGAAAATGACCTAAATGTTCATCCAATGACACAAACACACCTATTGGATGCACAAGATTGGTTAAAAACCCTAATTGGACAAGAATAAGCCTAGGGAGGACGAAAATGACCTAAATGTTCATCCAATGACACAAATGAACTTATTGGATGCACAAGATTGGTTAAAAACCCTAATTGGACAAGAATAAGCCTAGGGAGGATGAAAATGACCAAAATGTCCATCCAATGACACAAACACACCTATTGGATGCACAAGATTGGTTAGAAACCCTAATTGGACAAGAATAAGCCTAGGGAGGACGAAAATGACCTAAATGTTAATCCAATGACACAAATGAACTTATTGGATGCACAAGATTGGTTAAAAACCCTAATTGGACAAGAATAAGCCTAGGGAGGACGAAAATGACCTAAATGTTCATCCAATGACACAAACACACCTATTGGATGCACAAGATTCGTTAAAATCCCTAATTGGACAAGAATAAGCCTAGGGAGGACGAAAATGACCTAAATGTTTATCCAATGACACAAATGAACTTATTGGATGCACAAGATTGGTTAAAAACCCTAATTGGACAAGAATAAGCCTAGGGTAGACGAAAATGACCTAATTGTTCATCCAATGACACAAATGAACTTATTGGATGCACATGATTGGTTAAAAACCCTAATTGGACAAGAATAAGCCTAGGGAGGACGAAAATGACCTAAATGTTCGTCCAATGCCACAAATGAACTTATTGGATGCACAAGATTGGTTAAAAACCCTAATTGGACAAGAATAAGCCTAGGGAGGACGAAAATGACCTAAATGTTAATCAAATGACACATATTGGATGCACAAGATTGGTTAAAAACCCTAATTGGACAAGAATAAGCCTAGGGAGGACGAAAATGACCTAAATGTTCATCCAATGACACAAATGAACTTATTGGATGCACAAGATTGGTTAAAAACCCTAATTGGACAAGAATAAGCCTAGGGAGGACGAAAATGACCTAAATGTTCATCCAATGACACAAATGAACTTATTGGATGCACAAGATTGGTTAAAAACCCTAATTGGACAAGAATAAGCCTAGGGAGGACGAAAATGACCTATATGTTCATCGAATGACACAAATGAACTAATTGGATGCACAAGATTGGTTAAAAACCCTAACTAGACAAGAATAAGCCTAGGGAGGACGAAAATGACCTAAATGTTCGTCCAATGACACAAACACACCTATTGGATGCACAAGATTGCATAAAAACCCTAATTGGACAAGAATAAGAATAGGGAGGACGAAAATGACCTAAATGTTCATCCAATGACACAAATGAACTTATTGGATGCACAAGATTGGTTAAAAACCCTAATTGGACAAGAATAAGCATAGGGAGGACGAAAATGACCTAAATGTTCATCCAATAACAAAAACACACATATTGGATGCACAAGATTGCTTAAAACCCTAATTGGACAAGAATAAGACTAGGGATGACGAAAATGACCTAAATGTTCATCCAAGGACACAAATGAACTTATTGGATGCACAAGATTGGTTAAAAACCCTAATTGGACAAGAATAAGCCTAGGGAGGACGAAAATGACCTAAATGTTCATCCAATGACACAAATGAACTTATTGGATGCACAAGATTGGTTAAAAACCCTAATTGGACAAGAATAAGCATAGGGAGGACGAAAATGACCTAAATGTTCATCCAATGACACAAACAAACATATTGGAAGCACAAGATTGCTTAAAACCCTAATTGAACAAGAATAAGACTAGGGAGGACGAAAATGACCTAAATGTTCATCCAATGACACAAATGAACTTATTGGATGCACAAGATTGGTTAAAAACCCTAATTGGACAAGAATAAGCCTAGGGAGGACGAAAATGACCTAAATGTTCATCCAATGACACAAATGAACTTATTGGATGCACAAGATTGGTTAAAAACCCTAATTGGACAAGAATAAGCCTAGGGAGGACGAAAATGACCTAAATGTTCATCCAATGACACAAATGAACTTATTGGATGCACAAGATTGGTTAAAAACCCTAATTGGACAAGAATAAGCCTAGGGACGACGAAAATGTCCTAAATGTTCGTCCAATGACACAAACACACCTATTGGATGCAAAAGATTGCATAAAAACGCTAATTGGACAAGAATAAGACTAGGGAGGACGAAAATGACTTAAATGTTCCTCCAATGACACAAACACCTATTGGATGCACAAGATTGGTTAAAAATCCTAATTGGACAAGAATAAGCCTAGGGAGGACGAAAGTGTCATAAATGTTCCTCCAATGACACAAATGAACTTATTGGTTGCACAAGATTGTCTAAAACCCCTAATTGGACAAGAATAAGCCTAGGGAGGACGAAAATGACCTAAATGTTCATCCAATGAGACATATGAACTAATTGGTTGCACAAGATTGGCTAAAACCCCTAATTGGACAAGAATAAGCCTAGGGAGGACGAAAATGACCTAAATGTTCATCCGATGACACAAATGAACTTATTGGATGCACAAGATTGGTTAAAAACCCTAATTGTACAAGAATAAGCCTAGGGAGGACGAAAATGACCTAAATGTTCATCCAATGACACAAATGAACTTATTGGATGCACAAGATTGGTTAAAAACCCTAATTGGACAAGAATAAGCCTAGGGAGGACGAAAATGACCTAAATGTTCATCCAATAACACAAACACACCTATTGGATGCACAAGATTAGTTAGAAACCCTAATTGGACAAGAATAAGCCTAGGGAGGACGAAAATGACCTAAATGTTAATCCAATGACACAAATGAACTTATTAGATGCACTAGATTGCTTAAAACCCTAATTGGACAAGAATAAGACTAGGGAGGACGAAAATAACCTAAATGTTCATCCAATGACACAAACACACCTATTGGATGCACAAGATTGGTTAGAAACCCTAATTGGACAAGAATAAGCCTAGGGATGACGAAAATGACCTAAGTGTTCACCCAATGACACAAATGAACTTATTGGATGCACAAGATTGGTTAAAAACCCTAATTGGACAAGAATAAGCCTAGGGAGGACGAAAATGACCTAAATGTTCATCCAATGACACAAACACACCTATAGGATGCACAAGATTGGTTAGAAACCCTAATTGGACAAGAATAAGCCTAGGGAGGACGAAAATGACCTAAATGTTAATCCAATGACACAAATGAACTTATTGGATGCACAAGATTGGTTAAAAACCCTAATTGGACAAGAATAAGCCTAGGGGGGATGAAAATGACCTCAATGTTCATCCAATGTCACAAACACACCTATTGGATGCACAAGATTGGTTAGAAATCCTAATTGGACAAGAATAAGCCTAGGGAGGACGAAAATGACCTAAATGTTAATCCAATGACACAAATGAACTTATTGGATGCACAAGATTGGTTAAAAACCATAATTGGACAAGAATAAGCCTAGGGAGGACGAAAATGACCTAAGTGTTCACCCAATGACACAAATGAACATATTGGATGCACAAGATTGGTTAGAAACCCTAATTGGACAAGAATAAGCCTAGGGAGGACGAAAATGACCTAAATGTTAATCCAATGACACAAATGAACTTATTGGATGCACAAGATTGGTTAAAAACCCTAATTAAACAAGAATAAGCCTAGGGACGATGAAAATGACCTAAATGTTCATCCAATGACACAAACACACCTATTGGATGCACAAGATTGGTTAAAAACCCTAATTGGACAAAAATAAGCCTAGGGAGGACGAAAATGACCTAAACGTTCACCCAATGACACAAACACACCTATTGGATGCACACGATTGGTTAGAAACCCTAATTTGACAAGAATAAGCCTAGGGAGGACGAAAATGACGTAACTATTCATCCAATGACACAAATGAACTTATTGGATGCACAAGATTGCTTAAAACCCTAATTGGACAAGAATAAAACTAGGGAGGACAAAAATAACCTAAATGTTCATTCAATGACACAAACACACCTATTGGATGCACAAGATTGGTTAGAAATCCTAATTTGACAAGAATAAGCCTAGGGAGGACGAAAATGACCTAACTATTCATCCAATGACACAAATGAACTTATTGGATGCACAAGATTGCTTCAAACCCTAATTGGACAAGAATAAGACTAGGGAGGACGAAAATGACCTAAACGTTCATCCAATGACACAAACACACCTATTGGATGAACAAGATTGGTTAGAAACCCTAATTGGACAAGAATATGCCTAGGGAGGATGAAAATGACCTAAATATTCATCCAATGACACAAATGAACTTATTGGATGTACAAGATTGCTTAAAACCCTAATTGGACAAGAATAAGACTAAGGAGGATGAAAATGACCTAAATGTTCATCCAAATACACAAACACACCTATTGGATGCACAAGATTGGTTAGAAACCCTAACTGGACAAGAATAAGCCTAGGAGGACGAAAATGACCTAAATGTTCACCCAATGACACAAATGAACTTATTGGATGCACAAGATTGGTTAAAAACCCTAATTGTACAAGAATAAGCCTAGGGAGGACGAAAATGACCTAAATGTTCATCCAATGACACAAACACACCTATTGGATGCACAAGATTGGTTAAAAACCCTAATTGGACAAGAATAAGCCTAGGGAGGACGAAAATGACCTAACTATTCATCCAATGACACAAATGAACTTATTGGATTCACAAGATTGCTTAAAACCATAATTGGACAAGAATAAGACTAGGGAGGACGAAAATAACCTAAATGTTCATCCAATGACACAAACACACCTATTGGATGCACAAGATTGGTTAGAAACCCTAATTTGACAAGAATAAGCCTAGGGAGGACGAAAATGACCTAACTATTCATCCAATGACACAAATGAACTTATTGGATGCACAAGATTGTTTAAAACCCTAATTGGACAAGAATAAGACTAGGGAGGACGAAAATGACCTAAATGTTCATCCAATGACACAAACACACCTATTGGATGCACAAGATTGGTTAGAAACCCTAATTGAACAAGAATAAGCCTAGAGAGGATGAAAATGACCTAAATGTTCATCCAATGAAACAAATGAACTTATTGGATTCACAAGATTGCATAAAAACCCTAATTGGACAAGAATAAGCCTAGGGAGGACGAAAATGACCTAAATGTTCATCCAATGACACAAATGAACTTATTGGATGCACAAGATTGGTTAAAAACCCTAATTGGACAAGAATAAGCCTAGGGAGGAGGAAAATGACCTAAATGTTCATCAAATGACTAAACACACCTATTGGATGCACAAGATTGGTTAGAAACCCTAATTGGACAAGAATAAGCCTAGGGAGGACGAAAATGACCTAAATGTTAATCCAATGACACAAATGAACTTATTGGATGCACAAGATTGGTTAAAAACCCTAATTGGATAAGAATAAGCCTAGTGAGGACGAAAATGACCTAAATGTTCATCCAATGACACAAACACACCTATTGGATGCACAAGATTGGTTAAAAACCCTAATTGGACAAGAATAAGCCTACGGAGGACGAAAATGACCTAAATGTTCATCCAATGACACAAATACACCTATTGGATGCACAAGATTGGTTAAAAACCCTAATTGGACAAGAATAAGCCTAGGGAGGACGAAAATGACCTAAATGTTCATCCAATGACACAATTGAACTTATTGGATGCACAAGATTGGTTAAAAACCCTAATTAGACAAGAATAAGCCTAGGGAGGACGTTAATGACCTAAATGTTCATCCAATGACACAAACACACCTATTGGATGCACAAGATTGGTTAGAAACCCTAATTGGACAAGAATAAGCCTAGGGAGGACGAAAATGACCTAAATGTTAATCCAATGACACAAATGAACTTATTGGATGCACAAGATTGGTTAAAAACCCTAATTGGACAAGAATAAGCCTAGGGAGGACGAAAATGACCTAAATGTTCATCCAATGACACAAACACACCTATTGGATGCACAAGATTGGTTAAAAACCCTAATTGGACAAGAATAAGCCTAGGGAGGACGAAAATGACCTAAATGTTCATCAAATGACTAAACACACCTATTGGATGCACAAGATTGGTTAGAAGCCCTAATTGAACAAGAATAAGCCTAGGGAGGACGAAAATGACCTAAATGTTCACCCAATGACACAAATGAACTTATTGGATGCACAAGATTGGTTAAAAACCCTAATTGGACAAGAATAAGCCTAGGGAGGACGAAAATGACCTAAATGTTCATCCAATGACACAAACACACCTATTGGATGCACAAGATTGGTCAAAAACCCTAATTGGACAAGAATAAGCCTAGGGAGGACGAAAATGACCTAAATGTTCATCCAATGACACAAACACACCTATTGGATGCACACGATTGGTTAGAAACCCTAATTTGACAAGAATAAGCCTAGGGAGGACGAAAATGACCTAACTATTCATCCAATGACACAAATGAACTTATTGGATGCACAAGATTGCTTAAAACCATAATTGGACAAGAATAAGACTAGGGAGGACGAAAATAACCTAAATGTTCATCCAATGACACAAACACACCTATTGGATGCACAAGATTGGTTAGAAACCCTAATTTGACAAGAATAAGCCTAGGGAGGACGAAAATGGCTTAACTATTCATCCAATGACACAAATGAACTTATTGGATGCACAAGATTGCTTAAAACCCTAATTGGACAAGAATAAGACTAGGGAGGACGAAAATGACCTAAATGTTCATCCAATGACACAAACACACCTATTGGATGCACAAGATTGGTTAGAAACCCTAATTGGACAAGAATATGCCTAGGGAGGATGAAAATGACCTAAATATTCATCCAATGACACAAATGAACTTATTGGATGTACAAGATTGCTGAAAACCCTAATTGGACAAGAATAAGACTAGGGAGGACGAAAATGACCTAAATGTTCATCCAATGACACAAACACACCTATTGGATGCACAAGATTGGTTAGAAACCCTAATTGGACAAGAATAAGCCTAGGGAGGACGAAAATGACCTAAATGTTAATCCAATGACACAAATGAACTTATTGGATGCACAAGATTGGTTAAAAACCCTAATTGGACAAGAATAAGCCTAGGGAGGACGAAAATAACCTAAATGTTCATCAAATGACTAAACACACCTATTGGATGCACAAGATTGGTTAGAAACCCTAATTGGGAAAGAATAAGCCTAGGGAGGACGAAAATGACCTAAATGTTCATCCAATGACACAAATGAACTTATTGGATGCACAAGATTGGTTAAAAACCCTATTTGGACAAGAATAAGCCTAGGGAGGACGAAAATGACCTAAATGTTCATCCAATGACACAAACACACCTATTGGATGCCCAAGATTGGTTAAAACCCTAATTGGACAAGAATAAGCGTAGGGAGGACGAAAATGACCTAAATGTTCATCCAATGACACAAACACACCTATTGGATGCACAAGATTGGTTAGAAACCCTAATTGGACAAGAATAAGCCTAGGGAGGACGGAAATGACCTAAATGTTCATCCAATGACACAAACACACCTATTGGATGCACAATATTGGTTAAAAACCCTAATTGGACAAGAATAAGCCTAGGGTGGACGAAAATGACCTAAATGTTAATCCAATGACACAAATGAACTTATTGGATGCACAAGATTGGTTAAAAACCCTAATTGGACAAGAATAAGCCTAGGGAGGACGAAAATGACCTAAATGTTCATCCAATGACACAAACACACCTATTGGATGCACAAGATTGTTTAGAAACCCTAATTGGACAAGAATAAGCCTAGGGAGGACGAAAATGACCTAAATTTTCATCCAATGACACAAACACACCTATTGGATGCACACGATTGGTTAGAAACCCTAATTAGACAAGAATAAGCCTAGGGAGGACGAAAATGACCTAACTATTCAACCAATGACACAAATGAACTTATTGGATTCACAAGATTGCTTAAAACCCTAATTGGACAAGAATAAGACTAGGGAGGACGAAAATAACCTAAATGTTCATCCAATGACACAAAAACACCTATTGGATGCACAAGATTGGTTAGAAACCCTAATTTGACAAGAATAAGCCTAGGGAGGACGAAAATGACCTAACTATTCATCCAATGACACAAATGAACTTATTGGATGCACAAGATTGCTTAAAACCCTAATTGGACAAGAATAAGACTAGGGTGGACGAAAATAACCTAAATGTTCATCCAATGACACAAACACATCTATTGGATGCACAAGATTGGTTAGGAACCCTAATTTGACAAGAATAAGCCTAGGGAGGACGAAAATGACCTAACTATTCATCCAATGACACAAATGAACTTATTGGATGCACAAGATTGCTTAAAACCCTAATTGGACAAGAATAAGCCTAGGGGGGATGAAAATGACCTCAATGTTCATCCAATGTCACAAACACACCTATTGGATGCACAAGATTAGTTAGAAATCCTAATTGGACAAGAATAAGCCTAGGGAGGACGAAAATGATCTAAATGTTAATCCAATGACACAAATGAACTTATTGGATGCACAAGATTGGTTAAAAACCGTAATTGGACAAGAATAAGCCTAGGGAGGACGAAAATGACCTAAATGTTCATCCAATGACACAATTGAACTTATTGGATGCACAAGATTGGTTAAAAACCCTAATTGGACAAAAATAAGCCTAGGGAGGACGAAAATGACCTAAATGTTCATCCAATGACACAAACACACCTATTAGATGCACAAGATTGGTTAGAAACCCTAATTGGACAAGAATAAGCCTAGGGAGGACGAAAATGACCTAAATGTTAATCCAGTGACACAAATGAACTTATTGGATGCACAAGATTGGTTAAAAACCTAATTGGACAAGAATAAGCCTAGGGAGGACGAAAATGACCTAAATGTTCATCCAATTACACAAACACACTATTGGATGCACAAGATTGGTTAGAAACCCTAATTGGACAAGAATAAGCCTAGGGAGGACGAAAATGACCTAAATGTTAATCCAATGACACAAATGAACTTATTGGATGCACAAGATTGGTTAAAAACCCTAATTGGACAAGAATAAGCCTAGGGAGGACGAAAATGACCTAAATGTTCATCCAATGACACAAACACACCTATTGGATGCACAAGATTGGTTAAAAACCCTAATTGGACAAGAATAAGCCTAGGGAGGACGAAAATGACCTAAATGTTCATCCAATGACACAAACACACCTATTGGATGCACAAGATTGGTCAGAAACCCTAATTGGACAAGAATAAGCCTAGGGAGGATGAAAATGACCTAAATGTTAATCCAATGACACAAATGAACTTATTGGATGCACAAGATTGGTTAAAAACCCTAATTGGACAAGAATAAGCCTAGGGAGGATGAAAATAACCTAAATGTTCATCAAATGACTAAACACACCTATTGGATGCACAAGATTGGTTAAAAACCCTAATTGGACAAGAATAAGCCTAAAGAGGACGAAAATGACCTAAATGTTCATCCAAAGACACAAACACACCTATAGGATGCACAAGATTGGTTAGAAACCCTAATTGGACAAGAATAAGCGTAGGGAGGACGAAAATGACCTAAATGTTAATCCAATGACACAAATGAACTTATTGGATGCAGAAGATTGGTTAAAAACCCTAATTGGACAAGAATAAGCCTAGGGAGGACGAAAATGACCTAAATGTTAATCCAATGACACAAATGAACTTATTGGATGCACAAGATTGGTTAAAAACCCTAATTGGACAAGAATAAGCCTAGGGAGGACGAAAATGACCTAAATGTTCATTCAATGACACAAACACACCTATTGGATGCACAAGATTGGTTAAAAACCCTAATTGGACAAGAATAAGCCTAGGGAGGACGAAAATGGCCTAAATGTTCATCCAATGACACAAACACACCTATTGGGTGCACAAGATTTGTTAAAAACCCTAATTGGACAAGAATAAGCCTAGGGAGGACGAAAATGACCTAAATGTTCATCCAATGACACAAACACACCTATTGGATGCACAAGATTGGTTAGAAACCCTAATTGGACAAGAATAAGCCTAGGGAGGACGAAAATGACCTAAATGTTAATCCAATGACACAAATGAACTTATTGGATGCACAAGATTGGTTAAAAACCCTAATTGGACAAGAATAAGCCTAGGGAGGATGAAAATAACCTAAATGTTCATCAAATGACTAAACACACCTATTGGATGCACAAGATTGGTTAGAAACCCTAATTGGACAAGAATAAGCCTAGGGAGGATGAAAATGACCTAAATATTCATCCAATGACACAAATGAACTTATTGGATGCACAAGATTGCTTAAAACCCTAATTGGACAAGAATAAGACTAGGGAGGACGAAAATAACCTAAATGTTCATCCAATGACACAAACACACCTATTGGATGCACAAGATTGGTTAGAAACCCTAATTGGACAAGAATAAGCCTAGGAAGGACGAAAATGACCTAAATGTTAATCCAATGACACAAATGAACTTATTGGATGCACAAGATTGGTTAAAAACCCTAATTGGACAAGAATAAGCCTAGGAAGGACGAAAATGACCTAAATGTTTATCTAATGACACAAATGAACTTATTTAAGGCACAAGATTGGTTAAAAACCCTAATTGGACAAGAATAAGCCTAGGGAGGACGAAAATGACCTAAATGTTCATCCAATGACACAAACACACCTATTGGATGCACAAGATTGGTTAGAAACCCTAAATGGACAAGAATAAGCCTAGGGAGGATGAAAATGACCTAAATATTCATCCAATGACACAAATGAACTTATTGGATGCACAAGATTGCTTAAAACCCTAATTGGACAAGAATAAGACTAGGGAGGACGAAAATAACCTAAATTTTCATCCAATGACACAAACACACCTATTGGATGCACAAGATTGGTTAGAAACCCTAATTGGACAAGAATAAGCCTAGGGAGGATGAAAATGACCTAAATATTCATCCAATGACACAAATGAACTTATTGGATGCACAAGATTGCTTAAAACCCTAATTGGACAAGAATAAGACTAGGGAGGACGAAAATGACCTAAATGTTCATCCAATGAAACAAACACACCAATTGGATGCACAAGATTGGTTAGAAACCCTAATTGGACAAGAATAACCCTAGGGAGGACGAAAATGACCTCAATGTTCATCCAATGACACAAATGAACTTATTGGATGCACAAGATTGGTTAAAAACCCTAATTGGACAAGCATAAGCCTAGGGAGGACGAAAATGACCTAAATGTTCATCCAATGACACAAACACACCTATTGGATGCACAAGATTGGTTAGAAACCCTAATTGGACAAGAATAAGCCTAGGGAGGATGAAAATGACCTAAATATTCATCCAATGACACAAATGAACTTATTGGATGCACAAGATTGCTTAAAACCCTAATTGGACAAGAATAAGACTAGGGAGGACGAAAATAACCTATATGTTTATCCAATGACACAAACACACCTATTGGATGCACACGATTGGTTAGAAACCCTAATTGGACAAGAATAAGCCTAGGGAGGACGAAAATGACCTAAATGTTCACCCAATGACACAAATAAACTTATTGGATGCACAAGATTGGTTAAAAACCCTAATTGGACAAGAATAAGCCTAGGGAGGATGAAAATGACCTAAATGTTCATCCAATGACACAAACACACCTATTGGATGCACAAGATTGGTTAGAAACCCTAATTGGACAAGGATAAGCCTAGGGAGGACGAAAATGACCTAAATGTTAATCCAATGAAACAAATGAACTTATTGGATGCACAAGATTGGTTAAAGACCCTAATTGGACAAGAATAAGCCTAGGGAGGACGAAATAACCTAAATGTTCATCAAATGACTAAACACACCTATTGGATGCACAAGATTGGTTAGAAACCCTAATTGGACAAGAATAAGCCTAGGAAGGACGAAAATGATCTAAATGTTAATCCAATTGCACAAATGAACTTATTGGATGCACAAGATTGGTTAAAAACCCTAATTGAACAAGAATAAGCCTAGGAAGGACGAAAATGACCTAAATGTTAATCCAATGACACAAATGAACTTATTGGATGCACAAGATTGGTTAAAAACCCTAATTGGACAAGAATAAGCCTAGGGAGGACGAAAATGACCTAAATGTTCATCCAATGACACAAACACACCTATTGGATGCACAAGATTGGTTAGAAACCCTAATTGGACAAGAATAAGCCTTGGGAGGACGAAAATGACCTAAATGTTCATCCAATGACACAAATGAACTTATTGGATGCACAAGATTGGTTAAAAACCCTAATTGGACAAGAATAAACCTAGGGAGGACGAAAATGACCTAAATGTTCATCCAATGACACAAACACACCTATTGGATGCACAAGATTGGTTAGAAACCCTAATTGGACAAGAATAAGCCTAGGGAGGACGAAAATGACCTAAATGTTCATCCAATGACACAAACACACCTATTGGATGCACAAGATTGGTTAGAAACCCTAATTGGACAAGAAAAAGTCTAGGGAGGACGAAAATGACCTAAATGTTCACCCAATGACACAAATGAACATATTGGATGCACAAGATTGGTTAAAAACCCTAATTGGACAAGAATAAGCCTAGGGAGGACGAAAATGACCTAAATGTTCATCCAATGACACAAACACACCTATTGGATGCACAAGATTGGTCAAAAACCCTAATTGGACAAGAATAAGCCTAGGGAGGACGAAAATGACCTAAATGTTCATCCAATGACACAAACACACCTATTGGATGCACAAGATTGGTTAGAAACCCTAATTGGACAAGAATAAGCCTTGGGAGGACGAAAATGACCTAAATGTTCATCCAATGACACAAATGAACTTATTGGATGCGCAAGATTGGTTAAAAACCCTAATTGGACAAGAATAAGCCTAGGGAGGACGAAAATGACCTAAATGTTCATCCAATGACACAAACACACCTATTGGATGCACAAGATTGGTTAGAAACCCTAATTGGACAAGAATAAGCCTTAGGAGGACGAAAATGACCTAAATGTTAATCCAATGACATAAATGAACTTATTGGATGCACAAGATTGGTTAAAAACCCTAATTGGACAAGAATAAGCCTAGGGAGGACGAAAATGACCTAAATGTTCATCCAATGACACAAATGAACTTATTGGATGCACAAGATTGGTTAAAAACCCTAATTGGACAAGAATAAGCCTAGGGAGGACGAAAATGACCTAAATGTTCATCCAATGACACAAACATACCTATTGGATGAACAAGATTGGTTAGAAACCCTAATTGGACAAGAATAAGCCTAGGGAGGACGAAAATGACCTAAATGTTCATCCAATGACACAAACACACCTATTGGATGCACAAGATTGGTTAAAAACCCTAATTGGACAAGAATAAGCCTAGGGAGGACGAAAATGACCTAAATGTTCATCCAATGACACAATCAAACTTATTGGATGCACAAGATTGGTTAAAAACCCTAATTGGACAAGAATAAGCCTAGGGAGGACGAAAATGACCTAAATGTTCATCCAATGACACAATTGAACTTATTGGATGCACAAGATTGGTTAAAAACCCTAATTGGACAAGAATAAGCATAGGGAGGACGAAAATGACCTAAATGTTCATCCAATGACACAAACACACCTATTGGATGCACAACATTGGTTAAAAACCCTAATTGGACAAGAATAAGCCTAGGGAGGACGAAAATGACCTAAATGTTCATCCAATGACACAAATGAACTTATTGGATGCACAAGATTGGTTAAAAACCCTAATTGGACAAGAATAAGCCTAGGGAGGACGAAAATGACCTAAATGTTCATCATATGACACAAATGAACTTATTGGATGCACAAGATTGGTTAAAAACCCTAATTGGAAAAGAATAAGCCTAGGGAGGACGAAAATGACCTAAATGTTCGTCCAATGACAACAACACACCTATTGGATGCACAAGATTGCATAAAAACCCTAATTGGGCAAGAATAAGACTAGGGAGGACGAAAATGACCTAAATGTTCCTCCAATGACACAAAAGAACTTATTGGATGTACAAGATTGATTAAAAACCCTAATTGGACAAGAATAAGCCTAGGGAGGACGAAAATGACCTAAATGTTCATCCAATGACACAAATGAACTTATTGGATGCACAAGATTGGTTAAAAACCCTAATTGGACAAGAATAAGCCTAGGGAGGACGAAAATGACCTAAATGTTCATCCAATGACACAAATGAACTTATTGGATGCACAAGATTGGTTAAAAACCCTAATTGGACAAGAATAAGCCTAGGGAGGTCGAAAATGACCTAAATATTCATCCAATGACACAAACACACCTATTGGATGCACAAGATTGCTTAAAAACCCTAATTGGACAAGAATAAGCCTAGGGAGGACGAAAATGACCTAAATGTTCATCCAATGACACAAATGAACTTATTGGATGCACAAGATTGCTTAAAAACCCTAATTGGACAAGAATAAGCCTAGGGAGCACGAAAATGACCTAATTGTTCATCCAATGACACAAATACACCTATTGGATGCAAAAGATTGGTTAGAAACCCTAATTTGACAAGCATAAGCCTAGGGAGGACGAAAATGACCTAAATGTTCATCCAATGACACAAACACACCTATTGGATGCACAAGATTGGTTAAAAACCCTAATTGGACAAGAATAAGCCTAGGGAGGACGAAAATGACCTAAATGTTCATCCAATGACACAAATGAACTTATTGGATGCACAAGATTGGTTAAAAACCCTAATTGGACAAGAATAAGCCTAGGGAGGACGAAAATGACCTAAATGTTCATCAAATGACTAAACACACCTATTGGATCCACAAGATTGGTTAGAAACCCTAATTGGACAAGAATAAGCCTAGGGAGGACGAAAATGACCTAAATGTTCACCCAATGACACAAATGAACTTATTGGATGCACAAGATTGGTTAAAAACCCTAATTGGACAAGAATAAGCCTAGGGAGGACGAAAATGACCTAAATGTTCATCCAATGACACAAACACACCTATTGGATGCCCAAGATTGGTTAAAAACCCTAATTGGACAAGAATAAGCATAGGGAGGACGAAAATGACCTAAATGTTCATCCAATGACACAAACACACCTATTGGATGCACAAGATTGGTTAGAAACGCTAATTGGACAAGAATAAGCCTAGGGAGGACGAAAATGACCTAAATGTTCATCCAATGACACAAATGAACTTATTGGATGCACAAGATTGGTTAGAAACCCTAATTGGACAAGAATAAGCCTAGGGAGGACGAAAATGACCTAAATGTTCATCCAATGACACAAACACACCTATTGGATGCACAGGATTGCTTAAAACCCTAATTGGACAAGAATAAGACTAGGGAGGACGAAAATGACCTAAATGTTCATCCAATGACACAAACACACCTATTTGATGAACAAGATTGGTTAGAAACCCTAATTGAACAAGAATAAGCCTAGGGAGGACGAAAATGACTTAAATCTTAATCCAATGACACAAATGAACTTATTGGATGCACAAGATTGCTTAAAACCCTACTTGGACAAGAATAAGACTAGGGAGGACGAAAATGACCTAAATGTTCATCCAATGACACAAACACACCTATTGGATGCACAAGATTGGTTAGAAACCCTAATTGGACAAGAATAAGCCTAGGGAGGACGAAAATGACATAAATGTTAATCCAATGACACAAACACACCTATTGGATGCACAAGATTGGTTAAAAACCCTAATTGGACAAGAATAAGCCTAGGGAGGACGAAAATGACCTAAATGTTCATCCAATGACACAAACACACCTATTGGATGCACAAGATTGGTTAGAAACCATAATTGGACAAGAATAAGCCTTGGGAGGACGAAAATGACCTAAATGTTCATCCAATGACACAAACACACCTATTGGATGCACAAGATTGGTTAGAAACCCTAATTGGACAAGAATAAGCCTAGGAAGGACAAAAATGACCTAAATGTTAATCCAATGACACAAATGAACTTATTGGATGCACAAGATTGGTTAAATACCCTAATTGATCAAGAATAAGCCTAGGGAGGACGAAAATGACCTAAATGTTCATCCAATGACACAAACACACCTATTGGATGCACAAGATTGGTTAGAAACCCTAATTGGACAAGAATAAGCCTTGGGAGGACGAAAATGACCTAAATGTTCATCCAATGACACAAATGAACTTATTGGATGCACAAGATTGGTTAAAAACCCTAATTGGACAAGAATAAGCCTAGGGAGGACGAAAATGACCAAAATGTTCATCCAATAACACAAACACACCTATTCGATGCACAAGATTAGTTAGAAACCCTAATTGGACAAGAATAAGCCTAGGGAGGACGAAAATGACCTAAATGTTAATCCAATGACACAAATGAACTTATTGGATGCACTAGATTGCTTAAAACCCTAATTGGACAAGAATAAGACTAGGGAGGACGAAAATAACCTAAATGTTCATCCAATGACACAAACACACCTATTGGATGCAAATGATTGGTTAGAAACCCTAATTGGACAAGAATAAGCCTAGGGATGACGAAAATGACCTAAGTGTTCACCCAATGACACAAATGAACTTATTGGATGCACAAGATTGGTTAAAAACCCTAATTGGACAAGAATAAGACTAGGGAGGACGAAAATGACCTAAATGTTCATCCAATGACACAAAAACACCTATTGGATGCACAAGATTGGTTAGAAACCCTAATTGGACAAGAATAAGCCTTGGGAGGACGAAAAGGACCTAAATGTTCATCCAATGACACAAATGAACTTATTGGATGCACAAGATTGGTTAAAAACCCTAATTGGACAAGAATAAGCCTACGGAGGACGAAAATGACCTAAATGCTCGTCCAATGACACAAACACACCTATTGGATGCACAAGATTGGTTAGAAACCCTAATTGGACAAGAATAAGCCTAGGGAGGCCGAAAATGACCTAAATGTTAATCCAATGACACAAATGAACTTATTGGATGCACAAGATTGGTTAAAAACCCTAATTGGACAAGAATAAGCCTAGGGAGGACGAAAATAACCTAAATGTTCATCCAATGACACAAACACACCTATTAGATGCACAAGATTGGTTAAAAACCCTAATTGGACAAGAATTAGCATAGGGAGGACGAAAATGACCTAAATGTTCATCCAATGACACAAACACACCAATTGGATGCACAACATTGGATAGAAACCCTAATTGGACAAGAATAAGCCTAGGGAGGACGAAAATGACCTAAATGTTCATCAAATGACTAAACACACCTATTGGATGCACAAGATTGGTTAGAAACCCTAATTGGACAAGAATAAGTCTAGGGAGGACGAAAATGACCTAAATGTTCACCCAATGACACAAATGAACTTATTGGATGCACAAGATTGGTTAAAAACCCTAATTGGACAAGAATAAGCCTAGGGAGGACGAAAATGACCTAAATGTTCATCCAATGACACAAACACACCTATTGGATGCACAAGATTGGTTAAAAACCCTAATTGGACAAGAATAAGCCTAGGGAGGACGAAAATGACCTAAATGTTCATCCAATGACACAAATGAACATATTGGATACAAAAGATTGGTTAAAAACCCTAATTGGACAAGAATAAGCCTAGGGAGGACAAAAATGACCTAAATGTTCATCAAATAACTAAACACACCTATTGGATGCACAAGATTGGTTAGAAACCCTAATTGGACAAGAATAAGCCTAGGGAGGACGAAAATGACCTAAATGTTCACCCAATGACACAAATGAACTTATTGGATGCACAAGATTGGTTAAAAACCCTAATTGGACAAGAATAAGCCTAGGGAGGACGAAAATGACCTAAATGTTCATCCAATGACACAAACACACCTATTGGATGCACAAGATTGGTTAAAAACCCTAATTGGACAAGAATAAGCCTAGGGAGGACGAAAATGACCTAAATGTTCATCCAATGACACAAATGAACTTATTGGATGCACAAGACTGGTTAAAAACCCTAATTGGACAAGAATAAGCCTAGGGAGGACGAAAATGACCTAAATGTTTTCATCAAATGACTAAACACACCTATTGGATGCACAAGATTGGTTAGAAACCCTAATTGGACAAGAATAAGCCTAGGGAGGACGAAAATGACCTAAATGTTCACCCAATGACACAAATGAACTTATTGGATGCACAAGATTGGTTAAAAACCCTAATTGGACAAGAATAAGCCTTGGGAGGACGAAAATGACCTAAATGTTCATCCAATGACACAAACACATCTATTGGATGCACAAGATTGGTTAAAAACCCTAATTGGAAAAGAATAAGCCTAGGGAGGACGAAAATGACCTAAATGTTCATCCAATGACACAAACACACCTATTGGATGCACAAGATTGGTTAGAAACCCTAATTGGACAAGAATAAGCCTAGGGAGGACGAAAATGACCTAAATGTTCATCCAATGACCCAAACACACCTATTGAATGCACAAGATTGTTTAGAAACCCTAATTGGACAAGAATAAGCTTAGGGAGGACGAAAATGACCTAAATGTTCATCAAATGACACAAACATACCTATTGGATGCACAAGATTGGTTAAAAACCCTAATTGGACAAGAATAAGCCTAGGGAGGACGAAAATGACCAAATTGTTAATCCAATGACACAAATGAACTTATTGGATGCACAAGATTGGTTAAAAACCCTAATTGGACAAGAATAAGCCTAGGGAGGACGAAAATGACCTAAATGTTCATCCAATGACACAAACATACCTATTGGATGCACAAGATTGGTTAAAAACCCTAATTGGACAAGAATAAGCCTAGGGAAGACGAAAATGACCTAAATGTTAATCCAATGACACAAATGAACTTATTGGATGCACAAGATTGGTTAAAAACCCTAATTGGACAAGAATAAGCCTAGGGAGGACGAAAATGACCTAAATGTTCATCCAATGACACAAACACACCTATTGGATGCCCAAGATTGGTTAGAAACCCTAATTGGACAAGAATAAGCGTAGGGAGGACAAAAATGGCCTAAATGTTCATCCAATGACACAAATGAACTTATTGGATGCACAAGATTGGTTAAAAACCCTAATTGGACAAGAATAAGCCTAGGGAGGACGAAAATGACCTAAATGTTCGTCCAATGCCACAAATGAACTTATTGGATGCACAAGATTGGTTAAAAACCCTAATTGGACAAGAATAAGCCTAGGGAGGACGAAAATGACCTAAATGTTAATCAAATGACACATATTGGATGCACAAGATTGGTTAAAAACCCTAATTGGACAAGAATAAGCCTAGGGAGGACGAAAATGACCTAAATGTTCATCCAATGACACAAATGAACTTATTGGATGCACAAGATTGGTTAAAAACCCTAATTGGACAAGAATAAGCCTAGGGAGGACGAAAATGACCTAAATGTTCATCCAACGACACAAATGAACTTATTGGATGCACAAGATTGCTTAAAACCCTAATTGGACAAGAATAAGACTAGGGAGGACGAAAATGACCTAAATGTTCATCCAATGACACAAACACACCTATTGGATGCACAAGATTGGTTAGAAACCCTAATTGAAAAAGAATAAGCCTAGGGAGGACGAAAATGACCTAAATGTTCATCCAATGACACAAATGAACTTATTAGATGCACAAGATTGGTTAGAAACCGTAATTGGACAAAAATAAGCCTAGGGAGGACGAAAATGACCTAAATGTTCATCCAATGACACAAATGAACTTATTGGATGCACAAGATTGCTTAAAAACCCTAATTGGACAAGAATAAGCCTAGGGAGGACGAAAATGACCTAAATGTTCATCCAACGACACAAGTGAACTTTTTGGATGCACAAGATTGCTTAAAACCCTAATTGGACAAGAATTAGACTAGGGAGGACGAAAATGACCTAAATGTTCATCCAATGACACAAACACACCTATTGGATGCACAAGATTGGTTAGAAACCCTAATTGAACAAGAATAAGCCTAGGGAGGACGAAAATGACCTAAATGTTCATCCAATGACACAAATGAACTTTTTTGATGCAAAAGACTGCTTAAAAACCCTAATTGGACAAGAATAAGCCTAGGGAGGACGAAAATGACCTAAATGTTCATCCAATGACACAAATGAACTTATTGGATGCACAAGATTGCTTAAAACCCTAATTGGACAAGAATAAGACTAGGGAGGACGAAAATGACCTAAATGTTCATCCAATGACACAAACACACCTATTGGATGCACAAGATTGGTTAAAAACCCTAATTGGACAAGAATAAGCCTTGGGAGGACGAAGATGACATAGATGTCCATCCAATGACACAAATGAACTTATTGGATGCACAAGATTAGTTAAAAACCCTAATTGGACAAGAATAAGCCTAGGGTGAACGAAAATGACCTAAATGTTCATCCAATGACACAAACACACCTATTGGATGCACAAGATTGGTTAAAAACCCTAATTGGACAACAATAAGCCTAGGGAGGATGAAAATGACCTAAATGTTCATCTAATGACACAAACACACCTATTGGATGCACAAGATTGGTTAAAAACCCTAATTGCACAAAAATAAGCATTGGGAGGACGAAAATGACCTAAATTTAAATCAATGACACAAATGAACTTATTGGATGCACAAGATTGCTTAAAACCCTAATTGGACAAGAATAAGACTAGGGAGGACGAAAATGACCTAAATGTTCATCCAATGACACAAACACACCTATTGGATGCACAAGATTGGTTAAAAACCCTAATTGGACAAGAATAAGCCTAGGGAGGACGAAAATGACCTAAATGTTCATCCAATGACATAAACACCCCTATTGGATGCACAAGATTGGTTAGAAAGCCTAATTGGACAAGAATAAGCCTAGGGAGGACAAAAATGACCTATATGTTCTTCCAACGACACAAATGAAGTTTTTGGACGCACAAGATTGCTTAAAAACCCTTATTGGACAAGAATAAGGCTAGGGAGGACGAAAATGACTTAAATCTTAATCCAATGACACAAATGAACTTATTGGATGCACAAGATTGCTTAAAACCCTAATTGGACAAGAATAAGCCTAGGGTGGACGAAAATGACCTAAATATTCATCCAATGACACAAATGAACTTATTAGATGCACAAGATTGGTTAAAAACCCTAATTGGACAAGAAAAAGCCTAGGGAGAACAAAAATGACCTAAATGTTCATCCCATGACACAAACACACCTATTGGATGCACAAGATTGGTTAAAAACCCTAATTGGACAAGAATAAGCCTAGGGAGGACAAAAATGACCTAAATGATCATCCAATGACACAAACACACCTATTGGATGCACAAGATTTGTTAAAAACCCTAACTGGACAAGAATAAGCCTAGGGAGGACGAAAATGACTTAAATCTTAATCCAATAACACAAATGAACTTATTGGATGCACAAGATTGCTTAAAACCCCTAATTGGACAAGAATAAGCCTAGGGAGGACAAAAATGACCTAAATGTTCATCCAATGACACAAATGAACTTATTGGATGCACAAGATTGGTTAAAAACACTAATAGGACAAGAATAAGCCTTGGGAGGACGAAAATGACCTAAATGTTCATCCAATGACACAAATACGCCTATTGGATTCACAAGAATGGTTAAAAACCCTAACTGGACAAGAATAAGCCTAAGGAGGACGAAAATGACTTAATTCTTAATCCAATGACACAAATGAACTTATTGGATGCACAAGATTGCTTAAAACCCTAATTGGACAAGAATATGACTAGGGAGGACGAAAATGACCTAAATGTTCATCCAATGACACAAACACACCTATTGGATGCACAAGATTGGTTAGAAACGTTAATTGGACAAGAATAAGCCTTGGGAGGACGAAAATGACCTAAATGTTCATCCAATGACACAAATGAACTTATTGGATGCACAAGATTGGTTAAAAACCCTAATTGGAAAAGAATAAGCCTAGGGAGGACGAAAATGACCTAAATGTTCATCCAATGACACAAACACACCTATTGGATGCACAAGATTGGTTAGAAACCCTAATTGGACAAGAATAAGCCTAGGGAGGACGAAAATGACCTAAATGTTAATCCAATGACACAAATGAACTTATTGGATGCACAAGATTGGTTAAAAACCCTAATTGGACAAGAATAAGCCTAGGGAGGACGAAAATAACCTAAATGTTCATCAAATGACTAAACACACCTATTTGATGCACAAGAATGGTTAGAAACCCTAATTGGACAAGAATAAGCCTAGGGAGGACGAAAATGACCTAACTATTCATCCAATGACACAAATGAACTTATTGGATGAACAAGATAGCTTAAAACCCTAATTGGACAAGAATAAGACTAGGGAGGACGAAAATGACCTAAATGTTCATCCAATGACACAAACACACCTATTGGATGCACAAGATTGGTTAGAAACCCTAATTGGACAAGAATAAGCCTAGGGAGGACGAAAATGACCTAAATGTTCACCCAATGACACAAATGAACTTATTGGATGCACAAGATTGGTTAAAAACCCTAATTAGACAAGAATAAGCCTAGGGAGGATGAAAATGACCTAAATGTTCATCAAATGACTAAACACACCAATTGGATGCACAAGATTGGTTAGAAACCCTAATTGGACAAGAATAAGCCTAGGGAGGACGAAAATGACCTAAATGTTAATCCAATGACACAAATGAACTTATTGGATGCACAAGATTGGTTAAAAACCCTAATTGGACAAGAATAAGCCTAGGGAGGACGAAAATGACCTAAATGTTCATCCAATGACACAAACACACATATTGGATACACAAGATTGTTTAGAAACCCTAATTGGACAAGAATAAGCCTAGGGAGGACGAAAATGACCTAAATGTTCATCCAATGACACAAACACACCTATTGGATGCACAAGATTGGTTAAAAACCCTAATTGGACAAGAATAAGCCTAGGGAGGACGAAAATGACCTAAATGTTCATCCAATGACACAAACACACCTATTGGATGCACAAGAGTGGCTAAAATCCCTAATTGGACAAGAATAAGCCTAGGGAGGACGAAAATGACCTAAATGTTCATCCAATGACACAAATGAACTTATTGGATGCACAAGATTGGTTAAAAACCCTAATTGGACAAGAATAAGCATGGGGAGGACGAAAATGACCTAAATGTTCATCCAATGACACAAATGAACTTATTGGATGCATAAGATTGCTTAAAAACCCTAATTGGACAAGAATAAGCCTAGGGAGGACGAAAATGACCTAAATGTTCATCCAATGACACAAATACACCTATTGGATGCACAAGATTGGTTAGAAACCCTAATTGGACAAGAATAAGCCTAGGGAGTACGAAAATGACCGAAATGTTCATCCAATGACACAAACACACCTATTGGATGCACAAGATTGGTTAAAAACCCTAATTGGACAAGAATAAGCCTAGGGAGGACGAAAATGACCTAAATGTTCATCCAATGACACAAACACACCTATTGGATGCACATGATTGGTTAGAAACCCTAATTGGACAAGAATAAGCCTAGGGAGGACGAAAATGACCTAAATGTTAATCCAATGACACAAATGAACTTATTGGATGCACAAGATTGGTTAAAAACCCTAATTGGACAAGAATAAGCCTAGGTAGGACGAAAATAACCTAAATGTTCATCAAATAACTAAACACACCTATTGGATGCACAAGATGGGTTAGAAACCCTAATTGGACAAGAATAAGCCTAGGGAGGACGAAAATGACCTAAATGTTAATCCAATGACACAAATGAACTTATTGGATGCACAAGATTGGTTAAAAACCCTAATTGGACAAGAATAAGCCTAGGGAGGATGAAAATAACCTAAATGTTCATCAAATGACTAAACACGCCTATTGGATACACAAGATTGGTTAAAAACCCTAATTGGACAAGAATAAGCCTAGGGAGGACGAAAATGACCTAAATGTTCATCCAATGACACAAACACACCTATTGGATGCACAAGATTGGTTAAAAACCCTAATTGGACAAGAATAAGCCTAGGGAGGACGAAAATGACCTAAATGTTCCTCCAATGACACAAATGAACTTATTGGATGCACAAGATTGCTTAAAAACCCTAATTGGAAAAGAATAAGCCTAGGGAGGACGAAAATGACCTAAATGTTCATCCAATGACACAACTGAACTTATTGGTTGCACAAGATTGCTTAAAACCCTAATTGGACAAGAATAAGACTAGGGAGGACGAAAATGACCTAAATGTTCATCCAATGACACAAACACACCTATTGGATGCACAAGATTGGTTAAAAACCCTAATTGGACAAGAATAAGCCTAGGGAGGACGAAAATGACCTAAATGTTCATCCAATGACACAAACACACCTATTGGATGCACAAGATTGGTTAAAAACCCTAATTGAACAAGAATAAGCCTAGGGAGGACG
Organism: Cicer pinnatifidum; assembly: GCA_037974775.1. Taxonomy (NCBI): domain Eukaryota; kingdom Viridiplantae; phylum Streptophyta; class Magnoliopsida; order Fabales; family Fabaceae; genus Cicer; species Cicer pinnatifidum. The sequence continues at coordinate 51,622 of JBBPBR010000488.1, read as the reverse complement.
AAAATGAACTAAATGTTCATCCAATGACACAAATTAACTTATTGGATGCACAAGATTACTTAAAAACCCTAATTGGACAAGAATAAGTCTTGGGAGGACGAAAATGACCTAAATGTTCATCCAATGACACAAATGAACTTATTGGATGCACAAGATTGGTTAAAAACCCTAATTGGACAAGAATAAGCCTAGGGAGGACGAAAATGACCTAAATGTTCATCCAATGACACAAACACACCTATTGGATGCACAAGATTGGTTAAAAACCCTAATTGGACAAGAATAAGCCTAGGGAGGACGAAAATGACCTAAATGTTCATCCAATGACACAAATACACCTATTGGATGCAAAAGATTGGTTAGAAACCCTAATTGGCCAAGAATAAGCCTAGGGAGGACGAAAATGACCTAAATGTTCATCCAATGACACAAACACACCTATTGGATGCACAAGATTGGTTAAAAACCCTAATTGGACAAGAATAAGCCTAGGGAGGACGAAAATGACCTAAATGTTCATCCAATGACACAATTGAACTTATTGGATGCACAAGATTGGTTAAAAACCCTAATTGGACAAAAATAAGCCTAGGGAGGACGAAAATGACCTAAATGTTCATGCAATGACACAAACACACCTATTGGATGCACAAGATTGGTTAGAAATCCTAATTGGACTAGAATAAGCCTAGGGAGGACGCAAATGACCTAAATGTTAATCCAATGACACAAATGAACTTATTGGATGCACAAGATTGGTTAAAAACCCTAATTAAACAAGAATAAGCCTAGGGACGATGAAAATGACCTAAATGTTCATCCAATGACACAAACACACCTATTGGATGCACAAGATTGGTTAAAAACCCTAATTGGACAAAAATAAGCCTAGGGAGGACGAAAATGACCTAAACGTTCACCCAATGACACAAACACACCTATTGGATGCACACGATTGGTTAGAAACCCTAATTTGACAAGAATAAGCCTAGGGAGGACGAAAATGACGTAACTATTCATCCAATGACACAAATGAACTTATTGGATGCACAAGATTGCTTAAAACCCTAATTGGACAAGAATAAAACTAGGGAGGACAAAAATAACCTAAATGTTCATTCAATGACACAAACACACCTATTGGATGCACAAGATTGGTTAGAAATCCTAATTTGACAAGAATAAGCCTAGGGAGGACGAAAATGACCTAACTATTCATCCAATGACACAAATGAACTTATTGGATGCACAAGATTGCTTCAAACCCTAATTGGACAAGAATAAGACTAGGGAGGACGAAAATGACCTAAACGTTCATCCAATGACACAAACACACCTATTGGATGAACAAGATTGGTTAGAAACCCTAATTGGACAAGAATATGCCTAGGGAGGATGAAAATGACCTAAATATTCATCCAATGACACAAATGAACTTATTGGATGTACAAGATTGCTTAAAACCCTAATTGGACAAGAATAAGACTAAGGAGGATGAAAATGACCTAAATGTTCATCCAAATACACAAACACACCTATTGGATGCACAAGATTGGTTAGAAACCCTAACTGGACAAGAATAAGCCTAGGAGGACGAAAATGACCTAAATGTTCACCCAATGACACAAATGAACTTATTGGATGCACAAGATTGGTTAAAAACCCTAATTGTACAAGAATAAGCCTAGGGAGGACGAAAATGACCTAAATGTTCATCCAATGACACAAACACACCTATTGGATGCACAAGATTGGTTAAAAACCCTAATTGGACAAGAATAAGCCTAGGGAGGACGAAAATGACCTAACTATTCATCCAATGACACAAATGAACTTATTGGATTCACAAGATTGCTTAAAACCATAATTGGACAAGAATAAGACTAGGGAGGACGAAAATAACCTAAATGTTCATCCAATGACACAAACACACCTATTGGATGCACAAGATTGGTTAGAAACCCTAATTTGACAAGAATAAGCCTAGGGAGGACGAAAATGACCTAACTATTCATCCAATGACACAAATGAACTTATTGGATGCACAAGATTGTTTAAAACCCTAATTGGACAAGAATAAGACTAGGGAGGACGAAAATGACCTAAATGTTCATCCAATGACACAAACACACCTATTGGATGCACAAGATTGGTTAGAAACCCTAATTGGACAAGAATAAGCCTACGAAGGACGAAAATGACCTAAATGTTAATCCAATGACACAAATGAACTTATTGGATGCACAAGATTGGTTAAAAACCCTAATTGGACAAGAATAAGCCTAGGGAGGACGAAAATGACCTAAATGTTCATCCAATGACACAAACACACCAATTGGATGCACAAGATTGGTTAAAAACCCTAATTGCACAAGAATAAGCCTAGGGACGGCGAAAATGACCTAAATGTTCATCCAATGACACAAATGAACTTATTGGATGCACAAGATTGGTTAAAAACCCTAATTGGACAAGAATAAGACTAGGGAGGACGAAAATGACCTAAATGTTAATCCAATGACACAAACACACCTATTGGATGCACAAGATTGGCTAGAAACCCTAATTGCACAAGAATAAGCCTAGGGAGAGCGAAAATGACCTAAATGTTAATCCAATGACACAAATGAACTTATTGGATGCACAAGATTGGTTAACAACCCTAATTGGACAAGAATAAGACTAGGAAGGACGAAAATGACCTAAATGTTCATCCGATGACACAAACACACCTATTGGATGCACAAGATTGGTTAGAAACCCTAATTGAACAAGAATAAGCCTAGGAAGGACGAAAATGACCTAAATGTTAATCCAATGACACAAATGAACTTATTGGATGCACAAGATCGGTTAAAAACCCTAATTGGACAAGAATAAGCCTAGGGAGGACGAAAATGACCTAAATGTTAATCCAATGACACAAATGAACTTATTGGATGCACAAGATTGGTTAAAAACCCTAATTGGACAAGAATAAGCCTAGGGAGGACGAAAATGACCTAAATGTTCATCCAATGACACAAATGAACTTATTGGATGCATAAGATTGGTTAAAAACCCTAATTGGACAAGAATAAGCTTAGGGTGGACGAAAATGACCTAATTGTTCATCCAATGACACAAATGAACTTATTGGATGCACATGATTGGTTAAAAACCCTAATTGGACAAGAATAAGCCTAGGGAGGACGAAAATGACCTAAATGTTAATCCAATGACACAAATGAACTTATTGGATGCACAAGATTGCTTAAAACCCTAATTGGACAAGAATAAGACTAGGGAGGACGAAAATGTCCTAAATGTTCATCCAATGACACAAACACACCTATTGGATGCACAAGATTGGTTAGAAACCCTAATTGGACAAGAATAAGCCTAAGAAGGACGAAAATGACCTAAATGTTAATCCAATGACACAAGTGAACTTATTGGATGCACAAGATTGGTTAAAAACCCTAATTGGACAAGAATAAGCCTAGGGAGGACGAAAATGACCTAAATGTTCATC
>JBBPBR010000488.1:0-47899 GCA_037974775.1 Cicer pinnatifidum | reverse complement strand
ATTGGATGCACAAGATTGGTTAGAAACCCTAATTGGACAAGAATAAGCCTAGGGAGGACGAAAATAACCTAAATGTTCATCCAATGACACAAATGAACTTATTGGATGCACAAGATTGGTTAAAAACACTAATTGGACAAGAATAAGCCTAGGGAGGACGAAAATGACCTAAATGTTCATCCAATGACACAAACACACCTAATTGATGCACAAGATTGGTTAGAAACCCTAATTGGACAAGAATAAGCCTAGGAAGGACGAAAATGACCTAAATGTTAATCCAATGACACAAACGAACTTATTGGACGCACAAGATTGGTTAAAAACCCTAATTGGACAAGAATAAGCCGAGGGAGGACGAAAACGACCTAAATGTTCATCCAATGACACAAACACACCTATTGGATGCACAAGATTGGTTAAAAACCCTAATTGGACAAGAATAAGCCTAGGGAGGACGAAAATGACCTAAATGTTCATCCAATGACACAAATGAACTTATTGGATGCACATGATTGGTTAGAAACCCTAATTGGACAAGAATAAGCCTAGGGAGGACGAAAATGACCTAAATGTTAATCCAATGACACAAATGAACTTATTGGATGCACAAGATTGGTTAAAAACCCTAATTGGACAAGAATAAGCCTAGGGAGGACGAAAATAACCTAAATGTTCATCAAATGACTAAACACACCAATTGGATGCACAAGATTGGTTATAAACCCTAATTGGACAAGAATAAGCCTAGGGAGGACGAAAATGACCTAACTATTCATCCAATGACACAAATGAACTTATTGGATGCACAAGATTGGTTAAAAACCCTAATTGGACAAGAATAAGCCTAGGGAGGACGAAAATGACCTAAATGTTCATCCAATGACACAAACACACCTATTGGATGCACAAGATTGGTTAAAAACCCTAATTGGACAAGAATAAGCATAGGGAGGACGAAAATGACCTAAATGTTCATCCAATGACACAAACACACCTATTGGATGCACAAGATTGGATAGAAACCCTAATTGGACAAGAATAAGCCTAGGGAGGACGAAAATGACCTAAATATTCATCCAATGACACAAATGAACTTATTGGATGCACAAGATTGCTTAAAACCCTAATTGGACAAGAATAAGACTAGGGAGGACGAAAATGACCTAAATGTTCATCCAATGACACAAACACACCTATTGGATGCACAAGATTGGTTAGAAACCCTAATTGGACTAGAAAAAGTCTAGGGAGGACGAAAATGACCTAAATGTTAATCCAATGACACAAATGAAGTTATTGGATGCACAAGATAGCTTAAAACCCTAATTGGAAAAGAATAAGACTAGGGAGGACGAAAATAACCTAAATGTTCATCCAATGACACAAACACACCTATTGGATGCACAAGATTGGTTAGAAACCCTAATTTGACAAGAATAAGCATAGGGAGGACGAAAATGACCTAACTATTCATCCAATGACACAAATGAACTTATTGGATGCACAAGATTGCTTAAAACCCTAATTGGACAAGAATAAGACTAGGGAGGACGAAAATGACCTAAATGTTCATCCAATGACACAAACACACCTATTGGATGCACAAGATTGGTAAGAAACCCTAATTGGACAAGAATATGCCTAGGGAGGATGAAAATGACCTAAATATTCATCCAATGACACAAATGAACTTATTGGATGTACAAGATTGCTGAAAACCCTAATTGGACAAGAATAAGACTAGGGAGGACGAAAATGACCTAAATGTTCATCCAATGACACAAACACACCTATTGGATGCACAAGATTGGTTAGAAACCCTAATTGGACAAGAATAAGCCTAGGGAGGACGAAAATGACCTAAATGTTAATCCAATGACACAAATGAACTTATTGGATGCACAAGATTGGTTAAAAACCCTAATTGGACAAGAATAAGCCTAGGGAGGACGAAAATAACCTAAATGTTCATCAAATGACTAAACACACCTATTGGATGCACAAGATTGGTTAGAAACCCTAATTGGGAAAGAATAAGCCTAGGGAGGACGAAAATGACCTAAATGTTCATCCAATGACACAAATGAACTTATTGGATGCACAAGATTGGTTAAAAACCCTATTTGGACAAGAATAAGCCTAGGGAGGACGAAAATGACCTAAATGTTCATCCAATGACACAAACACACCTATTGGATGCCCAAGATTGGTTAAAACCCTAATTGGACAAGAATAAGCGTAGGGAGGACGAAAATGACCTAAATGTTCATCCAATGACACAAACACACCTATTGGATGCACAAGATTGGTTAGAAACCCTAATTGGACAAGAATAAGCCTAGGGAGGACGGAAATGACCTAAATGTTCATCCAATGACACAAACACACCTATTGGATGCACAATATTGGTTAAAAACCCTAATTGGACAAGAATAAGCCTAGGGTGGACGAAAATGACCTAAATGTTAATCCAATGACACAAATGAACTTATTGGATGCACAAGATTGGTTAAAAACCCTAATTGGACAAGAATAAGCCTAGGGAGGACGAAAATGACCTAAATGTTCATCCAATGACACAAACACACCTATTGGATGCACAAGATTGTTTAGAAACCCTAATTGGACAAGAATAAGCCTAGGGAGGACGAAAATGACCTAAATTTTCATCCAATGACACAAACACACCTATTGGATGCACACGATTGGTTAGAAACCCTAATTAGACAAGAATAAGCCTAGGGAGGACGAAAATGACCTAACTATTCAACCAATGACACAAATGAACTTATTGGATTCACAAGATTGCTTAAAACCCTAATTGGACAAGAATAAGACTAGGGAGGACGAAAATAACCTAAATGTTCATCCAATGACACAAAAACACCTATTGGATGCACAAGATTGGTTAGAAACCCTAATTTGACAAGAATAAGCCTAGGGAGGACGAAAATGACCTAACTATTCATCCAATGACACAAATGAACTTATTGGATGCACAAGATTGCTTAAAACCCTAATTGGACAAGAATAAGACTAGGGTGGACGAAAATAACCTAAATGTTCATCCAATGACACAAACACATCTATTGGATGCACAAGATTGGTTAGGAACCCTAATTTGACAAGAATAAGCCTAGGGAGGACGAAAATGACCTAACTATTCATCCAATGACACAAATGAACTTATTGGATGCACAAGATTGCTTAAAACCCTAATTGGACAAGAATAAGCCTAGGGGGGATGAAAATGACCTCAATGTTCATCCAATGTCACAAACACACCTATTGGATGCACAAGATTAGTTAGAAATCCTAATTGGACAAGAATAAGCCTAGGGAGGACGAAAATGATCTAAATGTTAATCCAATGACACAAATGAACTTATTGGATGCACAAGATTGGTTAAAAACCGTAATTGGACAAGAATAAGCCTAGGGAGGACGAAAATGACCTAAATGTTCATCCAATGACACAATTGAACTTATTGGATGCACAAGATTGGTTAAAAACCCTAATTGGACAAAAATAAGCCTAGGGAGGACGAAAATGACCTAAATGTTCATCCAATGACACAAACACACCTATTAGATGCACAAGATTGGTTAGAAACCCTAATTGGACAAGAATAAGCCTAGGGAGGACGAAAATGACCTAAATGTTAATCCAGTGACACAAATGAACTTATTGGATGCACAAGATTGGTTAAAAACCTAATTGGACAAGAATAAGCCTAGGGAGGACGAAAATGACCTAAATGTTCATCCAATTACACAAACACACTATTGGATGCACAAGATTGGTTAGAAACCCTAATTGGACAAGAATAAGCCTAGGGAGGACGAAAATGACCTAAATGTTAATCCAATGACACAAATGAACTTATTGGATGCACAAGATTGGTTAAAAACCCTAATTGGACAAGAATAAGCCTAGGGAGGACGAAAATGACCTAAATGTTCATCCAATGACACAAACACACCTATTGGATGCACAAGATTGGTTAAAAACCCTAATTGGACAAGAATAAGCCTAGGGAGGACGAAAATGACCTAATTGTTAATCCCATGACACAAATGAACTTATTGGATGCACAAGATTGGTTAAAAACCCTAATTGGACAAGAATAAGCCTAGGGAGGACGAAAATGACCTAAATGTTAATCCAATGACACAAATGAACTTATTGGATGCACAAGATTGGTTAAAAACTGTAATTGGACAAGAATAAGCCTAGGGAGGACGAAAATGACCTAAATGTTCATCCAATGACACAAACACACCTATTGGATGCACAAGATTGGTTAAAAACCCTAATTGGACAAGAATAAGCCTAGGGAGGACGAAAATGACCTAAATGTTCATCCAATGACACAAACACACCTATTGGATGCACAAGATTGGTCAGAAACCCTAATTGGACAAGAATAAGCCTAGGGAGGATGAAAATGACCTAAATGTAAATCCAATGACACAAATAAACTTATTGGATGAACAAGATTGGTTAAAAACCCTAATTGGACAAGAATAAGCCTAGGGAGGATGAAAATAACCTAAATGTTCATCAAATGACTAAACACACCTATTGGATGCACAAGATTGGTTAAAAACCCTAATTGGACAAGAATAAGCCTAAAGAGGACGAAAATGACCTAAATGTTCATCCAAAGACACAAACACACCTATAGGATGCACAAGATTGGTTAAAAACCCTAATTGGACAAGAATAAGCCTAGGGAGGACGAAAATGACCTAAATGATAATCCAATGACACAAACACACCTATTGGATGAACATGATTGATTAGAAACCCTAATTGGACAAGAATAAGCCTAGGGAGGACTAAAATGACCTAAATGTTAATCCAATGACACAAATGAACTTATTGGATGCACAAGATTGGTTAAAAACCCTAATTGGACAAGAATAAGCCTAGGGAGGACGATAATGACCTAAATGTTAATCCAATGACACAAATGAACTTATTGGATGCACAAGATTGGTTAAAAACCCTAATTGGACAAGAATAAGCCTAGGGAGGACGAAAATGACCTAAATGTTCATTCAATGACACAAACACACCTATTGGATGCACAAGATTGGTTAAAAACCCTAATTGGACAAGAATAAGCCTAGGGAGGACGAAAATGACCTAAATGTTAATCCAATGACACAAATGAACTTATTGGATGCACAAGATTGGTTAAAAACCCTAATTGGACAAGAATAAGCCTAGGGAGGACGAAAATGACCTAAATGTTCATCCAATGACACAAACACACCGATTGGATGCACAAGATTGTTTAGAAACCCTAATTGGACAAGAATAAGCCTAGGGAGGACGAAAATGACCTAAATGTTCATCCAATGACACAAATGAACATATTGGATGCACAAGATTGGTTAAAAACCCTAATTGGACAAGAATAAGCCTAGGGAGGACGAAAATGACCTAAATGTTCATCCAATGACACAATTGAACTTATGGGATGCACAAGATTGGTTAAAAACCCTAATGGGACAAGAATAAGCCTAGGGAGGACGAAAATGACCTAAATGTTCATCCAATGACACAAACACACCTATTGGATGCACAAGATTGGTTAGAAACCCTAATTGGACAAGAATAAGCCTAGGGAGGACGAAAATGACCTAAATGTTCACCCAATGACACAAAAGAACTTATTGGATGCACAAGATTGGTTAAAAACCCTAATTGGACAAGAATAAGCCTAGGGAGGACGAAAATGACCTAAATGTTCATCCAATGACACAAACACACCTATTGGATGCACAAGATTGTTTAGAAACCCTAATTGGACAAGAATAAGCCTAGCAAGGACGAAAATGACCTAAATGTTAATCCAATGACACAAATGAACTTATTGGATGCACAAGATTGGTTAAAAACCCTAATTGGACAAGAATAAGCCTAGGGAGGACGAAAATAACCTAAATGTTCATCAAATGACTAAACACACCTATTGGATGCACAAGATTGGTTAGAAACCCTAATTGGACAAGAATAAGGCTAGGGAGGACGAAAATGACCTAACTATTCATCCAATGACACAAATGAACTTATTGGATGCACAAGATTGGTTAAAAACCCTAATTGGACAAGAATAAGCCTAGGGAGGACGAAAATGACCTAAATGTTCATCCAATGACACAAACACACCTATTGGATGCACAAGATTGTTTAGAAACCCTAATTGGACAAGAATAAGCCTAGGGAGGACGAAAATGACCTAAATGTTCATCCAATGAAACTAATGAACTTATTGGATTCACATGATTGCTTAAAAACCGTAATTGGACAAGAATAAGCCTAGGGAGGACGAAAATGACCTAAATGTTCATCCAATGACACAAATCAACTTATTGGATGCACAAGATTGGTTAAAAACCCTAATTGGACAAGAATAAGCCTAGGGTGGACAAAATTACCTAAATGTTTATCCAATGACACAAATGAACTTATTGGATGCACAAGATTGGTTAAAAACCCTAATTGGACAAGAATAAGCCTAGGGAGGACGAAAATGACCTAAATGTTCATCCAATGACACAAACACACCTATTGGATGCACAAGATTGGTTAGAAACCCTAATTGGACAAGAATAAGCCTAGGGAGGACGAAAATGACCTAAATGTTAATCCAATGACACAAATGAACTTATTGGATGCACAAGATTGGTTAAAAACCCTAGTTGGACAAGAATAAGCCGAGGGAGGACGAAAATAACCTAAATGTTCATCAAATGACTAAACACACCTATTGGATGCACAAGATTGGTTAGAAACCCTAATTGGACAAGAATAAGCCTAGGAAGGACGAAAATGACCTAAATGTTCACCCAATGACACAAATGAACTTATTGGATGCACAAGATTGGTTAAAAACCCTAATTGGACAAGAATAAGCCTAGGGAGGACGAAAATGACCTAAATGTTCATCCAATGACACAAACACACCTATTGGATGCACAAGATTGGTTAGAAACCCTAATTGGACAAGAATAAGCCTAGGGAGGACGAAAATGACCTAAATGTTAATCCAATGACAAAATGAACTTATTGGATGCACAAGATTGGTTAAAAACCCTAATTGGACAAGAATAAGCCTAGGGAGGACGAAAATGACCTAAATGTTCATCCAATGACAGAAACACACCTATTGGATGCACAAGATTGGTTAGAAACCCTAATTGGACAAAAATGAGCCTAGGGAGGACGAAAATGACCTAAATGTTAATCCAATGACAAAATGAACTTATTGGATGCACAAGATTGGTTAAAAACCCTAATTGGACAAGAATAAGCCTAGGGAGGACGAAAATAACCTAAATGTTCATCAAATGACTAAACACACCTATTGGATGCACAAGATTGGTTAGAAACCCTAATTGGACAAGAATAAGCCTAGGGAGAATGAAAATGACCTAAATATTCATCCAATGACACAAATGAACTTATTGGATGCACAAGATTGCTTAAAACCCTAATTGGACAAGAATAAGACTAGGGAGGACGAAAGTGACCTAAATGTTCATCCAATGACACAAACACACCTATTGGATGCACAAGATTGGTTAGAAACCCTAATTGGACAAGAATAAGCCTAGGGAGGACGAAAATGACCTAAATGTTCATCCAATGACACAAATGAACTTATTGGATGCACAAGATTGGTTAAAAATCCTAATTGGACAAGAATAAGCCTAGGAAGGACGAAAATGACATAAATGTTAATCCAATGACACAAACACACCTATTGGATGCACAAGATTGGTTAGAAACCCTAATTGGACAAGAATAAGCCTAGGGAGGACGAAAATGACCTAAATGTTAATCCAATGACACAAATGAACTTATTGGATGCACAAGATTGGTTAAAAACCCTAATTGGACAAGAATAAGCCTAGGGAGGACGAAAATGACCTAAATGTTCATCCAATGACACAATCGAACTTATTGGATGCACAAGATTGGTTAAAAACCCTAATTGGACATGAATAAGCCTAGGGAGGACGAAAATGACCTAAATGTTCATCCAATGACACAAACACACCTATTGGATGCACAAGATTGGTTAAAAACCCTAACTGGAAAAGAATAAGCCTAGGGAGGACGAAAATGACTTAAATCTTAATCCAATGACACAAATGAACTTATTGGATGCACAAGATTGCTTAAAACCCTAATTGGACATGAATAAGACTAGGGAGGACGAAAATGACCTAAATGTTCATCCAATGACACAAACACACCTATTGGATGCACAAGATTGGTTAAAAACCCTAATTGGACAAGAATAAGACTAGGGAGGACGAAAATGACCTAAATGTTCATCCAATGACACAAACACACCTATTGGATGCACAAGATTGGTTAAAAACCCTAATTGGACAAGAATAAGCCTAGGGAGGACGAAAATGACCTAAATGTTCATCCAATGACACAAACACACCTATTGGATGCACAAGATTGGTTAAAAACCCTAACTGGACAAGAATAAGCCAAGGGAGGACGAAAATGACCTAAATGTTCATCCAATGACACAATTGAACTTATTGGATGCACAAGATTGGTTAAAAACCCTAATGGGACAAGAATAGGCCAAGGGAGGACGAAAATGACCTAAATGTTCATCCAATGACACAAACACACTTATTGGATGCACACGATTGGTTAGAAACCATAATTTGACAAGAATAAGCCTAGGGAGGACGAAAATGACCTAACTATTCATCCAATGACACAAATGAACTTATTGGATGCACAAGATTGGTTAAAAACCCTAATTGGAAAAGAATAAGCCTAGGGAGGACAAAAATGACCTAAATGTTCATCCAATGACACAAACACACCTATTGGACGCACAAGATTGGTTAGAAACCCTAATTGGACAAGAATAAGCCTAGGGAGGACGAAAATGACCTAAATGTTAATCCAATGACACAAATGAACTTATTGGATGCACAAGATTGGTTAAAAACCCTAATTGGACAAGAATAAGCCTAGGGAGGACGAAAATGACGTAAATGTTCATCCAATGACACAAATACACCTAATGGATGCACAAGATTGGTTAAAAACCCTAACTGGACAAGAATAAGCCTAGGGAGGACGAAAATGACCTAAATGTTCATCCAATGACACAAACACACCTATTGGATGCACAAGATTGGATAGAAACCCTAATTGGACAAGAATAAGCCTAGGGAGGACGAAAATGACCTAAATGTTAATCCAATGACACAAATGAACTTATTGGATGCACAAGATTGGTTAAAAACCCTAATTGGACAAGAATAAGCCTAGGGAGGACGAAAATGACCTAAATGTTCATCCAATGACACAATTGAACTTATTGGATACACAATATTTGTTAAAAACCCTAATTGGACAAGAATAAGCCTAGGGAGGACGAAAATGACCTAAATGTTCATCCAATGACACAAACACACCTATTGGATGCACAAGATTGGTTAGAAACCCTAATTGGACAAGAATAAGCCTAGGGAGGACGAAAATGACCTAAATGTTAATCCAATGACACAAATGAACTTATTGGATGCACAAGATTGGTTAAAAACCCTAATTGGACAAGAATAAGCCTAGGGAGGATGAAAATAACCTAAATGTTCATCAAATGACTAAACACGCCTATTGGATACACAAGATTGGTTAAAAACCCTAATTGGACAAGAATAAGCCTAGGGAGGACGAAAATGACCTAAATGTTCATCCAATGACACAAACACACCTATTGGATGCACAAGATTGGTTAAAAACCCTAATTGGACAAGAATAAGCCTAGGGAGGACGAAAATGACCTAACTATTCATCCAATGACACAAATGAACTGATTGGATGCACAAGATTGTTTAAAAACCCTAATTGGACAAGAATAAGCCTAGAGAGGACGAAAATGACCTAAATGTTCATCCAATGACACAAACACACCTATTGGATGCACAAGATTGTTTAGAAACCCTAATTGGACAAGAATAAGCCTAGGGAGGACGAAAATGACCTAAATGTTCATCCAATGACACAAACACACCTATTGAATGCACAAGATTGGTTAGAAACCCTAATTGGACAAGAATAAGCCTAGGGAGGACGAAAATGACCTAAATGTTAATCCAATGACACAAATGAACTTATTGGATGCACAAGATTGGTTAAAAACCCTAATTGGACAAGAATAAGCCTAGGGAGGATGAAAACAACCTAAATGTTCATCAAATGACTAAACACACCTATTGGATGCCCAAGATTGGTTAAAAACCCTAATTGGACAAGAATAAGCCTAGGGAGGACGAAAATGACCTAAATGTTCATCCAATGACACAAACACACCTATTGGATGCACAAGATTGGTTAAAAATCCTAATTGGATAAGAATAAGCATAGGGAGGACGAAAATGACCTAAATGTTCATCCAATGACACAAACACACCTATTGGATGCACAAGATTGGTTAGAAACCCTAATTGGACAAGAATAAGCCTAGGGAGGACGAAAATGACCTAAATGTTTATCCAATGACACAAACACACCTATTGGATGCACAAGATTGGTTAAAAACCCTAATTGGACAAGAATAAGCGTAGGGAGGACGAAAATGACCTAAATGTTAATCCAATGACACAAATGAACTTATTGGATGCACAAGATTGGTTAAAAACCCTAATTGGACAAGAATAAGCCTAGGGAAGACGAAAATAACCTAAATGTTCATCAAATGACTAACCACACCTATTGGATGCACAAGATTGGTTAGAAACCCTAATTGGACAAGAATAAGCCTAGAGAGTACGAAAATGACCTAAATGTTCACCCAATGACACAAATGAACATATTGGATGTACAAGATTGGTTAAAAACCCTAATTGGACAAGAATAAGCCTAGCGAGGACGAAAATGACCTAACTGTTCATCCAATGACACAATTGAACTTATTGGATTCATAAGATTGGTTAAAAACCCTAATGGGACAAGAATAAGGTTAGGGAGGACGAAAATGACCTAAATGTTCATCCAATGACACAAACACACCTATTGGATGCACAAGATTGGTTAAAAATCCTAATTGGATAAAAATAAGCATAGGGAGGACGAAAATGACCTAAATGTTCATCCAATGACACAAACACACCTATTGGATGCACAAGATTGGTTAGAAACCTTAATTGGACAAGAATAAGCCTAGGGAGGACGAAAATGACCTAAATGTTCATCCAATGACACAAACACACCTATTGGATGCACAAGATTGGTTAAAAACCCTAATTGGACAAGAATAAGCCTAGGGAGGACGAAAATGACCTAAATGTTCATCCAATGACACAAACACACCTATTGGATGCACAAGATTGTTTAGAAACCCTAATTGGACTTGAATAAGCCTAGGGAGGACGAAAATGACCTAACTATTCATCCAATGACACAAATGAACTTATTGGATGCACAAGATTGCTTAAAACCCTAATTGGACAAGAATAAGACTAGGGAGGACGAAAATGACCTAAATGTTCATCCAATGACACAAATGAACTTATTCGATGCACAAGATTGGTTAAAAACCCTAATTGGACAAGAATAAGCCTAGGGAGGACGAAAATGACCTAAATGTTCATCCAATGACACAAACACACCTATTTGATGCACAAGATTGTTTAGAAACCCTAATTGGACAAGAATAAGCCAAGGAAGGACGAAAATGACATAAATGTTAATCCAATGACACAAATGAACTTATTGGATGCACAAGATTGGTGAAAAACCCTAATTGGACAAGAATAAGCCTAGGGAGGACGAAAATGACCTAAATGTTCATCCAATGACACAAACACACCTATTGGATGCACAAGATTGGTTAAAAACCCTAATTGGAAAAGAATAAGCCTAGGGAGGACGAAAATGACCTAAATGTTCATCCAATGACAC
Source organism: Cicer pinnatifidum (assembly GCA_037974775.1). Classification (NCBI taxonomy): domain Eukaryota; kingdom Viridiplantae; phylum Streptophyta; class Magnoliopsida; order Fabales; family Fabaceae; genus Cicer; species Cicer pinnatifidum. Next base: position 35,934 of record JBBPBR010000488.1, on the reverse strand, counting down.
AAAGACACCTATTGGATGCACAAGATTGGTTAGAAACCCTAATTGGACAAGAATAAGCCTAGGGAGGACGAAAATGACCTAAATGTTCATCCAATGACACAAACACACCTATTGGATGCACAAGATTGGTTAAAAACCCTAATTGGACAAGAATAAGCCTAGGGAGGACGAAAATGACCTAAATGTTCATCCAATGACACAAACACACCTATTGGATGCACAAGATTGGTTAGAAACCCAAATTGGACAAGAATAAGCCTAGGGAGGACGAAAATGACCTAAATGTTCATCCAATGACACAAACACACCTATTGGATGCACACTATTGGTTAGAAACCCTAATTTGATAAGAATAGGTCTAGGGAGGACGAAAATGACCTAACTATTCATCCAATGACACAAGTGAACTTATTGGATGCACAAGATTGGTTAAAAACCCTAATTGGACAAGAATAAGCCTACGGAGGACAAAAATGACCTAAATGTTCATCCAATGACACAAACACACCTATTGGATGCACAAGATTGGTTAGAAACCCTAATTGGACAAGAATATGCCTAGGGAGAATGAAAATGACCTAAATGTTCATCCAATGACACAAATGAATTTATTGGATGCACAAGATTGGTTAAAAACCCTAATTGGACAAGAATAAGCCTAGGGAGGACGAAAATGACCTAAATGTTCATCCAATGACACAAACACACCTATTGGATGCACAAGATTGGTTAGAAACCCTAATTGGACAAGAATAAGCCTAGGGAGGACGAAAATGACCTAAATGTTAATCCAATGACACAAATGAACTTATTGGATGCACAAGATTGCTTAAAACCCTAATTTGACAAGAATAAGACTAGGGAGGACTATAATAACCTAAATGTTCATCCAATGACACAAACACACCTATTGGATGCACAAGATTGGTTAGAAACCCTAATTTGACAAGAATAAGCATAGGGAGGACGAAAATGACCTAACTATTCATCCAATGACACAAATGAACTTATTGGATGCACAAGATTGCTTAAAACCCTAATTGGACAAGAATAAGACTAGGGAGGACGAAAATGACCTAAATGTTCATCCAATGACACAAACACACCTATTGGATGCACAAGATTGGTTAGAAACCCTAATTGGACAAGAATAAGCCTAGGGAGGATGAAAATGACCTAAATATTCATCCAATGTCACAAATGAACTTATTGAATGCACAAGATTGCTTAAAACCCTAATTGGACAAGAATAAGACTAGGGAGGACGAAAATGACCTAAATATTCATCCAACGACACAAACACACCAATTGGATGCACAAGATTTGTTAGAAACCCTAATTGGACAAGAATAAGCCTAGGGAGGACGAAAATGACCTAAATGTTAATCCAATGACACAAATGAACTTATTGGATGCACAAGATTGGTTAAAAACCCTAATTGGACAAGAATAAGCCTAGGGAGGCCGAAAATGACCTAAATGTTCATCCAATGACACAAACACACCTATTGGATGCACAAGATTGGTTAGAAACCCTAATTGGACAAGAATAAGCCTAGGGAGGACGAAAATGACCTAAATGTTAATCCAATGACACAAATGAACTTATTGGATGCACAAGATTGGTTAAAAACCCTAATTGGACAACAATAAGCCTAGGGAGGACGAAAATGACCTAAATGTTCTTCCAATGAAACAATTGAACTTATTGGATGCACAAGATTGGTTAGAAACCCTAATTGGACAAGAATAAGCCTAGGGAGGACGAAAATGACCTAAATGTTCATCCAATGACACAAACACACCTATTGGATGCACAAGATTGGTTAGAAACCCTAATTGGACAAGAATAAGCCTAGGGAGGACGAAAATGACTTAAATGTTCATCCAATGACACAAACACACCTATTGGATAAACAAGATTGGTTAGAAACCCTAATTGGACAAGAATAAGCCTAGGGAGGACGAAAATGACCTAAATGTTCACCCAATGACACAAATAAACATATTGGATGCACAAGATTGGTTAAAAACCCTAATTGGACAAGAATAAGCCTAGGGAGGACGAAAATGACCTAAATGTTCATCCAATGACACAAACACACCTATTGGATGCACAAGATTGGTTAGAAACCCTAATTGGACAAGAATAAGCCTAGGGAGGACGAAAATGACCTAAATATTAATCCAATGACACAAATGAACTTATTGGATGCACAAGATTGGTTAAAAACCCTAATTAGACAAGAATAAGCCTAGGGAGGATGAAAATGACCTAAATGTTCATCCAATGACACAAACACACCTATTGCATGCACAAGATTGGTTAGAAACCCTAATTGGACAAGAATAAGCCTAGGGAGGACGAAAATGACCTAAATGTTAATCCAATGACACAAATGAACTTATTGGATGCACAAGATTGGTTAAAAACCCTAATTGGACAAGAATAAGCCTAGGGAGGACGAAAATAACCTAAATGTTCATCAAATGACTAAACACACCTATTCGATGTACAAGAATGGTTAGAAACCCTAATTGGACAAGAATAAGCCTAGGGAGGACGAAAATGACCTAACTATTCATCCAATGACACAAATGAACTTATTGGATGCACAAGATTGGTTAAAAACCCTAATTGGACAAGAATAAGCCTAGGGAGGACGAAAATGACCTAAATGTTCATCCAATGACACAAACACACCTATTGGATGCACAAGATTGGTTAGAAACCCTAATTGGACAAGAATATGCCTAGGGAGGACGAAAATGACCTAAATGTTCATCCAATGACACGAACACACCTATTGGATGCACACGATTGATTAGAAACCCTAATTTGACAAGAATAAGCCTAGGGAGGACAAAAATGACCTAACTATTCATCCAATGACACAAATGAACTTATTGGATGCACAAGATTGGTTAAAAACCCTAATTGGAAAAGAATAAGTCTAGGGAGGACGAAAATGACCTAAATGTTCATCCAATGACACAAACACACCTATTGGATGCACAAGATTGGTTAGAAACCCTAATTGGACAAGAATAAGCCTAGGGAGGACGAAAATGACCTAAATGTTAATCCAATGACACAAATGAACTTATTGGATGCACAAGATTGGTTAAAAACCCTAATTGGACAAGAATAAGCCTAGGGAGGACGAAAATAACCTAAATGTTCATCAAATGACTAAACACACCTATTGGATGCACAAGATTGGTTAGAAACCCTAATTGGACAAGAATAAGCCTAGGGAGGACGAAAATGACCTCAATGTTCACCCAATGACACAAATGAACTTATTGGATGCACAAGATTGGTTAAAAACCCTAATTGGACAAGAATAAGCCTAGGGAGGACGAAAATGACCTAAATGTTCATCCAATGACACAAACACACCTATTAGATGCACAAGATTGGTTAGAAACCCTAATTGGACAAGAATAAGCCTAGGGAGGACGAAAATGACCTAAATGTTAATCCAGTGACACAAATGAACTTATTGGATGCACAAGATTGGTTAAAAACCTAATTGGACAAGAATAAGCCTAGGGAGGACGAAAATGACCTAAATGTTCATCCAATTACACAAACACACTATTGGATGCACAAGATTGGTTAGAAACCCTAATTGGACAAGAATAAGCCTAGGGAGGACGAAAATGACCTAAATGTTAATCCAATGACACAAATGAACTTATTGGATGCACAAGATTGGTTAAAAACCCTAATTGGACAAGAATAAGCCTAGGGAGGACGAAAATGACCTAAATGTTCATCCAATGACACAAACACACCTATTGGATGCACAAGATTGGTTAAAAACCCTAATTGGACAAGAATAAGCCTAGGGAGGACGAAAATGACCTAAATGTTAATCCAATGACCCAAATGAACTTATTGGATGCACAAGATTGATTAAAAACCCTAATTGGACAAGAATAAGCCTAGGGAGGACGAAAATGACCTAAATGTTCATCCAATGACACAAACACACCTATTGGATGCACAAGATTGTTTAGAAACCCTAATTGGACAAGAATAAGCCTAGGGAGGACGAAAATGACCTAAACGTTCATCCAATGACACAAATGAACATATTTGATTTACAAGATTGGTTAAAAACCCTAATTGGACAAGAATAAGCCTAGGGAGGACGAAAATGACCTAAATTTTCATCCAATGACACAATTGAACTTATTGGATTCACAAGATTGGTTAAAAACCCTAATGGGACAAGAATAAGGTTAGCGAGGACTAAAATGACCTAAATGTTCATCCAATGTCACAAACACACCTATTGGATGCACAAGATTGGTTAGAAACCCTAATTGGACAAGAATAAGCCTAGGGAGGACGAAAATGACATAAATGATAATCCAATGACACAAATGAACTTATTGGATGCACAAGATTGGTTAAAAACCATAATTGGACAAGAATAAGCCTAGGGAGGACGAAAATGACCTAAATGTTCATCCAATGACACAAACACACCTATTGGATGCACAAGATTGGTTAAAAACCCTAATTGGGCAAGAATAAGCCTAGGGAGGACGAAAATGACCTAAATGTTCATCCAATGACACAAACACACCTATTGGATGCACAAGATTGGTTAAAAACCCTAATTGGACAAGAATAAGCCTAGGGAGGACGAAAATGACCTAAATGTTCATCCAATGACACAATTGAAATTATTGGATGCACAAGATTGGTTAAAAACCCTAATTGGAAAAGAATAAGCCTAGGGAGGACGAAAATGACCTAAATGTTCATCCAATGACACAATTGAACTTATTGGATGCACAAGATTGGTTAAAAACCCTAATTGGAAAAGAATAAGCCTAGGGAGGACGAAAATGACCTAAATGTTCATCCAATGACACAAATGAACTTATTGGATGCACAAGATTGGTTAAAAACCTTAATTGGACAAGAATAAGCCTAGGGAGGACGAAAATGACCTAAATGTTCATCCAATGACACAAATGAACTTATTGGATGCACGAGATTGCTTAAAAACCCTAATTGGACAAGAATAATCCTAGGGGGGACGAAAATGACCTAAATGTTCATCCAATGACACAAATACACCTATTGGATCCACAAGATTGGTTAGAAACCCTAATTGGATAAGAATAAGCCTAGGGTGGACGAAAATGACCTAAATGTTCATCCAATGACACAAACACACCTATTGGATGCACAAGATTGGTTAAAAACCCTAATTGGACAAGAATAAGCCTAGGGAGGACGAAAATGACCTAAATGTTCATCCAATGACACAAATGAACTTATTGGATGCACAAGATTGGTTAAAAACCTTAATGGGACAAGTATAAGCCTAGGAAGGACGAAAATGACCTAAATGTTAATCCAATGACACAAATGAACTTATTGGATGCACAAGATTGGTTAAAAACCCTAATTGGACAAGAATAAGCCTAGGGAGGACGAAAATGACCTAAATGTTCATCCAATGACACAAACACACCTATTGGATGCACAAGATTGGTTAGAAACCCTAATTGGACAAGAATAAGCCTAGGGAGGACGAAAATGACCTAAATGTTAATCCAATGACACAAACACATCTATTGGATGCACAAGATTGGTTAGAAACCCTAATTGGACAAGAATAAGCCTAGGGAGGACGAAAATGACCTAAATGTTCATCCAATGACACAAATGAACTTATTGGATGCACAAGATTGGTTAAAACCATAATTGGACCAGAATAAGACTAAGGAGGTCGAAAATGACCTAAATGTTCATCCAATGACACAAACACACCTATTGGATGTGCAAGATTGGTTAGAAACCCTAATTGGACAAGAATAAGCCTAGGGAGGACGAAAATGACCTAAATGTTAATCCAATGACACAAACACATCTATTGGATGCACAAGATTGGTTAGAAACCCTAATTGGACAAGAATAAGCCTAGGGAGGACGAAAATGACCTAAATGTTCATCCAATGACACAAATGAACTTATTGGATGCACAAGATTGGTTAAAACCATAATTGGACAAGAATAAGACTAAGGAGGACGAAAATTACCTAAATGTTCATCCAATGACACAAACACACCTATTGGATGCACAAGATTGGTTAGAAACCCTAATTGGACAAGAATAAGCCTAGGAAGGACGAAAATGACCTAAATGTTAATCCAATGACACAAATGAACATATTGGATGCACAAGATTGGTTAAAAACCCTAATTAGACAAGAATAAGCCTAGGGAGGACGAAAATGACCTAAATGTTCATCCAATGACACAAATGAACTTATTGGATGCATAAGATTGGTTAAAAACCCTAATTGGACAAGAATAAGCTTAGGGTGGACGAAAATGACCTAATTGTTCATCCAATGACACAAATGAACTTATTGGATGCACAAGATTGGTTAAAAACCCTAATTGGACAAGAATAAGCCTAGGGAGGACGAAAATGACCTAAATGTTCATCCAATGACACAAACACACCTATTGGATGCACAAGATTGTTTAGAAACCCTAATTGGACAAGAATAAGCCTAGGGAGAACGAAAATGACCTAAATGTTAATCCAATGACACAAATGAACTTATTGGATGCACCAGATTGGTTAAAAACCCTAATTGGACAAGAATAAGCCTAAGGAGGACGAAAATAACCTAAATGTTCATCCAATGACACAAATGAACTTATTGGATGCACAAGATTGGTTAAAAACCCTAATTGGACAAGAATAAGCTTAGGGTGGACGAAAATGACCTAATTGTTCATCCAATGACACAAATGAACTTATTGGATGCACAAGATTGGTTAAAAACCCTAATTGGACAAGAATAAGCCTAGGGAGGACGAAAATGACCTAAATGTTCATCCAATGACACAAACACACCAATTGGATGCACAAGATTGGTTAAAAACCTTAATTGGACTAGAATAAGCCTAGGGAGGACGAAAATGACCTAAATGTTCATCCAATGACACAAATGAACTTATTGGATGCACAAGATTGCTTAAAAACCCTAATTGGACAAGAATAAGCCTAGGGAGGACGAAAATGACCTAAATGTTCATCCAATGACACAAACACACCTATTGGATGCACAAGATTGGTTAAAAACCCTAATTGGACAAGAATAAGCCTAGGGAGGACGAAAATGACCTAAATGTTCATCCAATGACACAAATGAACTTACTAGATGCACAAGAATGCTTAAAAACCCTAATTAGACAAGAATAAGCCTAGGGAGGACGAAAATGACCTAAATGTTCATCCAATGACACAAATACACCTATTGGATGCACAAGATTGGTTAGAAACCCTAATTGGACAAGAATAAGCCTAGGGAGGACGAAAATGACCTAAATGTTCATCCAATGACACAAATACACCTATTGGATACACAAGATTCGTTAGAAACCCTAATTGGACAAGAATAAGCCTAGGGAGGACGAAAATGACCTAAATGTTCATCCAATGACACAAACACACCTATTGGATGCACAAGATTGGTTAAAAACCCTAATTGGACAAGAATAAGCCTAGGGAGGACGAAAATGACCTAAATGTTCATCCAATAACACAAATGAACTTATTGGATGCACAAGATTGGTTAGAAACCCTAATTGGACAAGAATAATTATAGGGAGGACGAAAATGACCTAAATGTTCAACCAATGACACAAATGAACTTATTGGATGCACAAGATTGGTTACAAATCCTAATTGGACAAGAATAAGCCTAGGGAGGACGAAAATGACCTAAATGTTCATCCAATGGCACAAATGAACTTATTGGATGCACAAGATTGGTTAAAAACCCTAATTGGACAAGAATAATTCTAGGGAGGATGAAAATGACCTAAATGTTCATCCAATGACACAAATGAACTTATTGGATGCACAAGATTGGTTAGAAACCCTAATTGGACAAGAATAAAAACCTAGGGAGGACGAAAATGACCTAAATGTTCATCCAATGACACAAATGAACTTATTGGATGCACAAGATTGCTTAAAAACCCTAATTGGACAAGAATAAGCCTAGGGAGGACGAAAATGACCTAAATGTTCAATAAATGACACAAACACACCTATTGGATGCACAAGATTGGTTAAAAACCCTAATTGGACAAGAATAAGCCTAGGGAGGACGAAAATGACCTAAATGTTCATCCAATGACACAAATGAACTTATTGGATGCACAAGATTGCTTAAAAACCCTAATTGGACAAGAATAAGCCTATGGAGGACGAAAATGACCTAAATGTTCATCCAATGACACAAACACACCTATTGGATGCACAAGATTGGTTAAAAACCCAAATTGGACAAGAATAAGCCTAGGGAGGACGAAAATGACCTAAATGTTCATCCAATGACACAAATGAACTTATTGGATGCACAAGATTGCTTAAAAACCCTAATTAGACAAGAATAAGCCTAGGGAGGACGAAAATGACCTAAATGTTCATCCAATGACACAAATACACCTATTGGATGCACAAGATTGGTTAAAACCCTAATTGGACAAGAATAAGCCTAGGGAGGACGAAAATGACCTAAATGTTCATCCAATGACACAAATGAACTTATTGGATGCACAAGATTGCTTAAAAACCCTAATTGGACAAGAATAAGCCTAGGGAGGACCAAAATGACCTAAATGTTCATCCAATGACACAAACACACCTATTGGATGCACAAGATTGGTTAGAAACCCTAATTGGACAAGAATAAGCCTAGGGAGGACGAAAATGACCTAAATGTTCATCCAATGACACAAATGAACTTATTGGATGCACAAGATTGGTTAAAAATCCTAATTGGACAAGAATAAGCCTAGGAAGGACGAAAATGACATAAATGTTAATCCAATGACACAAACACACCTATTGGATGCACAAGATTGGTTAGAAACCCTAATTGGACAAGAATAAGCCTAGGGAGGACGAAAATGACCTAAATGTTAATCCAATGACACAAATGAACTTATTGGATGCACAAGATTGGTTAAAAACCCTAATTGGACAAGAATAAGCCTAGGGAGGACGAAAATGACCTAAATGTTCATCCAATGACAGAAACACACCTATTGGATGCACAAGATTGGTTAGAAACCCTAATTGGACAAGAATAAGCCTAGGGAGGACGAAAATGACCTAAATGTTAATCCAATGACACAAATGAACTTATTGGATGCACAAGATTGGTTAAAAACCCTAATTGGACAAGAATAAGCCTAGGGAGGACGAAAATAACCTAAATGTTCATCAAATGACTAAACACACCTATTGGATGCACAAGATTGGTTAGAATTCCTAATTGGACAAGAATAAGCCTAGGGAGGACGAAAATGACCTAAATGTTCACCCAATGACACAAATGAACTTACTGGATGCACAAGATTGGTTAAAAACCCTAATTGGACAAGAATAAGCCTAGGGAGGACGAAAATGACCTAAATGTTCATCCAATGACACAAATGAACTTATTGGATGCACAAGATTGGTTGAAAACCCTAATTGGACAAGAATAAGACTAGGGAGGACGAAAATGACCTAAATGTTCATCCAATGACACAAACACACCTATTGGATTCACAAGATTGGTTAGAAACCCTAATTGGACAAGAATATGCCTTGGGAGGACGAAAATGACCTAAATGTTCTTCCAATGACACAAATGAACTTATTGGATGCCCAAGATTGGTTAAAACCCTAATTGGACAAGAATAAGCCTAGGGAGGACGAAAATAACATAAATGTTCATCAAATGACTAAACACACCTAATGGATGCACAAGATTTGTAAGAAACCCTAATTGGACAAGAATAAGGCTAGGGAGGACGAAAATGACCTAAATGTTAATCCAATGACACAAATGAACTTATTGGATGCACAAGATTGGTTAAAAACCCTAATTGGACAAGAATAAGCCTAGGGAGGACGAACATGACCTAAATGTTCATCCAATGACACAAACACACCTATTGGATGCACAAGATTGGTTAAAAACCCTAATTGGACAAGAATAAGCCTAGGGAGGACGAAAATGACCTAAATGTTCATCCAATGACACAAACACACCTATTGGATGCACAAGATTGGTTAAAAACCCTAATTGGACAAGAATAAGCCTAGGGAGGACGAAAATGACCTAAATGTTCATCCAATGAGACAAATGAACTTATTGGATGCATAAGATTGGTTAAAAACCCTAATTGGACAAGAATAAGCTTAGGGTGAACGAAAATGACCTAATTGTTCATCCAATGACACAAATGAACTTATTGGATGCACAGGATTGGTTAAAAACCCTAATTGGACAAGAATAAGCCTAGGGAGGACGAAAATGACCTAAATGTTCATCCAATGCCACAAACACACCTATTGGATGCACAAGATTGTTTAGAAACCCTAATTGGACAAGAATAAGCCTAGGGAGGACGAAAATGACCTAAATGTTAATCCAATGACACAAATAAACTTATTGGATGCACAAGATTGGTTAAAAACCCTAATTGGACAAGAATAAGCCTAGGGAGGACGAAAATGACCTAAATGTTCATCCAATGACACAAACACACCTATTGGATGCACAAGATTGGTTAGAAACCCTAATTGGACAAGAATTAGCCTAGGAAGGACGAAAATGACCTAAATGTTAATCCAATGACACAAATGAACTTATTGGATGCACAAGATCGGTTAAAAACCCTAATTGGACTAGAATAAGCCTAGGGAGGACGAAAATGACCTAAATGTTCATCCAATGACACAAACACACCTATTGGATGCACAAGATTGGTTAAAAACCCTAATTGAACAAGAATAAGCCTAGGGAGGACGAAAATGACGTAAATGTTCATCCAATGACACAAATGAACTTATTGGATGCACAAGATTGCTTAAAAACCCTAATTGGACAAGAATAAGCCTAGGGAGGACGAAAATGACCTAAATGTTCATCCAATGACACAAATGAACTTATTGGATGCACAAGATTGGTTAAAAACCCTAATTGGACAAGAATAAGCCTAGGGTGGACGAAAATGACCTAAATGTTTATCCAATGACACAAATGAACTTATTGGATGGACAAGATTGGTTAAAAACCCTAATTGGACAAGAATAAGCCTAGGGAGGACTAAAATGACCTAAATGTTTATCCAATGACACAAACACACCTATTGGATGCACAAGATTGGTTAAAAACCCTAATTGGACAAGAATAAGCCTAGGGAGGACGAAAATGACCTAAATGTTCATCCAATGACACAAACACACCTATTGGATGCACAAGATTGGTTAAAAACCCTAAATGGACAAGAATAAGCCTAGGGAGGACGAAAATGACGTAAATGTTCATCCAATGACACAAATCAACTTATTGGATGCACAAGATTGCTTAAAAACCCTAATTGGACAAGAATAAGACTAGGGAGGACAAAAATGACCTAAATGTTCATCCAATGACACAAACACACCTATTGGATGCACAAGATTGGTTAGAAACCCTAATTGAACAAGAATAAGCCTAGGGAGGACGAAAATGACCTAAATGTTCATCCAATGACACAAATGAACTTATTGGATGGACAAGATTGCATAAAACCCTAATTGGACAAGAATAAGACTAAAGAGGACGAAAATGACCTAAATGTTCATCCAATGACACAAACACACCTATTGGATGCACAAGATTGGTTAGAAACCCTAATTGAACAAGAATAAGCCTAGGGAGGACGAAAATGACCTAAATGTTCATCCAATGACACAAACACACCTATTGGATGCACAAGATTGGTTAAAAACCATAATTGGACAACAATAAGCCTAGGGAGGATGAAAATGACCTAAATGTTCATCTAATGACACAAACACACCTATTGGAAGCACAAGATTGGTTAAAAACCCTAATTGCACAAAACTAAGCCTAGTGAGGACGAAAATAACCTAAATGTTCATCCAATGACACAAATGAACTTATTGGATGCACAAGATTGCTTAAAACCCTAATTGGACAAGAATAAGACTGGGGAGGACGAAAATGACCTAAATGTTCATCCAATGACACAAACACACCTATTGGATGCACAAGATTGGTTAAAAACCCTAATTGGACAAGAATAAGCCTAGGGAGGACGAAAATGACCTAAATGTTCATCCAATGACACAAATTAACTTATTGGATGCACAAGATTGGTTAAAAACCCTAATTGGACAAGAATAAGCCTTGGGAGGACGAAAATGACATAAATGTTCATCCAATGACACAAACACACCTATTGGATGCACAAGATTGCTTTGAAACCCTAATTGGACAAGAATAAGCCTAGGGAGGACGAAAATGACCTAAATGTTCATCAAATGACACAAATGAACTTATTGGATGCACAAGATTAGTTAGAAACCCTAATTGGACAAGAATAAGCCTAGGGTGGACGAAAATGACCTAAATGTTCATCCAATAACACAAATGAACTTATTGGATGCACAAGATTGGTTAAAAACCCTAATTGGACAAGAATAAGCCTAGGGAGGACGAAAATGACCTAAATGTTCATCCAATGACACAAACACACCTATTGGATGCACAAGATTGGTTAAAAACCCTAATTGGACAAGAATAAGCCTAGGGAGGACGAAAATGACCTAAATGTTCATCCAATGACACAAACACACCTATTGGATGCACAAGATTGGTTAGAAACCCTAATTGGACAAGAATAAGCCTAGGGAGGATGAAAATGACCTAAATGTTAATCCAATGACACAAATGAACTTATTGGATGCACAAGATTGGTTAAAAACCCTAATTGGACAAGAATAAGCCTAGGGAGGACGAAAATGACCTAAATGTTAATCCAATGACACAAATGAACTTATTGGATGCACAATATTGGTTAAAAACCCAAATTGGACAAGAATAAGCCTAGGGAGGATGAAAATAACCTAAATGTTCATCAAATGACTAAACACACCTATTGGATGCACAAGATTGGTTAAAAATCCTAATTGGATAAGAATAAGCATAGGGAGGACGAAAATGACCTAAATGTTCATCCAATGACACAAACACACCTATTGGATGCACAAGATTGGTTAGAAACCCTAATTGGACAAGAATAAGCATAGGGAGGACGAAAATGACCTAAATGTTTATCCAATGACACAAACACACCTATTGGATGCACAAGATTGGTTAAAAACCCTAATTGGAGAAGAATAAGCCTACGGAGGACGAAAATGACCTAAATGTTCATCCAATGACACCAACACACCTATTGGATGCACAAGATTGTTTAGAAACCCTAATTGGACAAGAATAAGCCTAGGGAGGACGAAAATGACCTAAATGTTCATCCAATGACACAAATGAACATATTGGATGCACAAGATTGGTTAAAAACCCTAATTGGACAAGAATAAGCCTAGGGAGGACCAAAATGACCTAAATGTTCATCCAATGACACAAACACACCTATTGGATGCACAAGATTGGTTAGAAACCCTAATTGGACAAGAATAAGCCTAGGGAGGACGAAAATGACCTAAATGTTAATCCAATGACACAAATGAACTTATTGGATGCACAAGATTGGTTAAAAACCCTAATTGGACAAGAATAAGCCTAGGGAGGACGAAAATAACCTAAATGTTCATCAAATGACTAAACACACCTATTGGACGCACAAGATTGGTTAGAAACCCTAATTGGACAAGAATAAGCCTAGGGAGGACGAAAATGACCAAAATGTTCACCCAATGACACAAATGAACTTATTGGATGCACAAGATTGGTTAAAAACCCTAATTGGACAAGAATAAGCCTAGGGAGGACGAAAATGACCTAAATGTTCATCCAATGACACAAACACACCTATTGGATGCACAAGATTGGTTAAAAACCCTAATTGGACAAGAATAAGCATAGGGAGGACGAAAACGACCTAAATGTTCATCCAATGACACAAATGAACTTATTGGATGCACAAGATTGGTTAGAAACCCTAATTGGCCAAGAATAAGCCTAGGGAGGATGAAAATGACCTAAATGTTCATCCAATGACACAAACACACCTATTGGATGCACAAGATTGTTTAAAAACCCTAATTGGACAAGAATAAGCCTTGGGAGGACGAAAATGACCTAAATGTTCATCCAATGACACAAATGAACTTATTGGATGCACAAGATTGGTAAAAAACCTTATTGGACAAGAATAAGCCTAGGGAGGACGAAAATGACCTAAATGTTCATCCAATGACACAAACACACCTATTGGATGCACAAGATTGGTTAGAAACCCTTATTGGACAAGAATAAGCCTAGGGAGGACAAAAATGACCTAAATGTTAATCCAATGACACAAATGAACTTATTGGATGCACAAGATTGGTTAAAAACCCTAATTGGACAAGAATAAGCCTAGGGAGGACGAAAATGACCTAAATGTTCATCCAATGACACAAACACACCTATTGGATGCACAAGATTGGTTAGAAACCCTAATTGGACAAGAATAAGCCTAGGGAGGACGAAAATGACCTAAATGTTAATCCAATGACACAAACACATCTATTGGATGCACAAGATTGGTTAGAAACCCTAATTGGACAAGAATAAGCCTAGGGAGGACGAAAATGACCTAAATGTTCATCCAATGACACAAATGAACTTATTGGATGCACAAGATTGGTTAAAACCATAATTGGACCAGAATAAGACTAAGGAGGTCGAAAATGACCTAAATGTTCATCCAATGACACAAACACACCTATTGGATGTGCAAGATTGGTTAGAAACCCTAATTGGACAAGAATAAGCCTAGGGAGGACGAAAATGACCTAAATGTTAATCCAATGACACAAACACATCTATTGGATGCACAAGATTGGTTAGAAACCCTAATTGGACAAGAATAAGCCTAGGGAGGACGAAAATGACCTAAATGTTCATCCAATGACACAAATGAACTTATTGGATGCACAAGATTGGTTAAAACCATAATTGGACAAGAATAAGACTAAGGAGGACGAAAATTACCTAAATGTTCATCCAATGACACAAACACACCTATTGGATGCACAAGATTGGTTAGAAACCCTAATTGGACAAGAATAAGCCTAGGAAGGACGAAAATGACCTAAATGTTAATCCAATGACACAAATGAACATATTGGATGCACAAGATTGGTTAAAAACCCTAATTAGACAAGAATAAGCCTAGGGAGGACGAAAATGACCTAAATGTTCATCCAATGACACAAATGAACTTATTGGATGCATAAGATTGGTTAAAAACCCTAATTGGACAAGAATAAGCTTAGGGTGGACGAAAATGACCTAATTGTTCATCCAATGACACAAATGAACTTATTGGATGCACAAGATTGGTTAAAAACCCTAATTGGACAAGAATAAGCCTAGGGAGGACGAAAATGACCTAAATGTTCATCCAATGACACAAACACACCTATTGGATGCACAAGATTGTTTAGAAACCCTAATTGGACAAGAATAAGCCTAGGGAGAACGAAAATGACCTAAATGTTAATCCAATGACACAAATGAACTTATTGGATGCACCAGATTGGTTAAAAACCCTAATTGGACAAGAATAAGCCTAAGGAGGACGAAAATAACCTAAATGTTCATCCAATGACACAAATGAACTTATTGGATGCACAAGATTGGTTAAAAACCCTAATTGGACAAGAATAAGCTTAGGGTGGACGAAAATGACCTAATTGTTCATCCAATGACACAAATGAACTTATTGGATGCACAAGATTGGTTAAAAACCCTAATTGGACAAGAATAAGCCTAGGGAGGACGAAAATGACCTAAATGTTCATCCAATGACACAAACACACCTATTGGATGCACAAGATTGTTTAGAAACCTTAATTGGACAAGAATAAGCCTAGGGAGGACGAAAATGACCTAAATGTTAATCCAATGACACAAATGAACTTATTGGATGCACAAGATTGGTTAAAAACCCTAATTGGACAAGAATAAGCCTAGGGAGGACGAAAATGACCTAAATGTTCATCCAATGACACAAACACACCTATTGGATGCACAAGATTGGTTAAATACCCTAATTGGACAAGAATAAGCCTAGGGAGGACGAAAATGACCTAAATGTTAATCCAATGACACAAATGAACTTATTGGATGCACAAGATTGGTTAAAAACCCTAATTGGACAAGAATAAGCCTAGGGAGGACGAAAATGACCTAAATGTTCATCCAATGACACAAACATACCTGTTGGATGCACAAGATTGGTTAAAAACCCTAATTGGACAAGAATAAGCCTAGGGAGGACGAAAATGACCTAAATGTTCATCCAATGACACAAACACACCTATTGGATGCACAAGATTGGTTAGAAACCCTAATTCGACAAGAATAAGCCTAGGGAGGACGAAAATGACCTAAATGTTAATCCAATGACACAAATGAACTTATTGGATGCACAAGATTGGTTAAAAACCCTAATTGGACAAGAATAAGCCTAGGGAGGACGAAAATGACCTAAATGTTCATCCAATGACACAAACACACCTATTGGATGCACAAGATTGGTTAGAAACCCTAATTGGACAAGAATATGCTTAGGGAGGACGAAAATGACCTAAATGTTCATCCAATGACACAAACACACCTATTGGATGCACACGATTGGTTAGAAACCCTAATTTGACAAGAATAAGCCTAGGGAGGACGAAAATGACCTAACTATTCATCCAATGACACAAATGAACTTACGGGATGCACAAGATTGGTTAAAAACCCTAATTGGAAAAGAATAAGCCTAGGGAGGACGAAAATGACCTAAATGTTCATCCAATGACACAAACACACCTATTGGATGCACAAGATTGGTTAGAAACCCTAATTGGACAAGAATATGCCTAGGGAGGACGAAAATGACCTAAATATTCATCCAATGACACAAATGAACTTATTAATTGCACAAGATTGCTTAAAACCCTAATTGGAAAAGAATAAGACTAGGGAGGACGAAAATGACCTAAATGTTCATCCAATGACACAAACACACCTATTGGATGCACAAGATTGGTTAGAAACCCTAATTGGACAAGAATAAGCCTAGGGAGGACGAAAATGACCTAAATGTTAATCCAATGACACAAATGAACTTATTGGATACACAAGATTGGTTAAAAACCCTAATTGGCCAAGAATAAGCCTAGGAAGGACGAAAATGACCTAAATGTTAATCCAATGACACAAATGAACTTATTGGATGCACAAGATTGGTTAAAAATCCTAATTGGACAAGAATAAGCCTAGGGAGGACGAAAATAACCTAAATGTTCATCAAATGACTAAACACACCTATTGGATGCACAAGATTGGTTAGAAACCCTAATTGGACAAGAATAAGCCTAGGGAGGACGAAAATGACCTAAATGTTCACCCAATGACACAAATGAACTTATTGGATGCACAAGATTTGTTAAAAACCATAATTGGACAAGAATAAGCCTAGGGAGGATGAAAATGACCTAAATGTTCATCCAATGACACAAACACACCTATTGGATGCACAAGATTGGTTAGAAACCCTAATTGGACAAGAATAAGCCTAGGGAGGACGAAAATGACCTAAATGTTAATCCAATGACACAAATGAACTTATTGGATGCACAAGATTGGTTAAAAACCCTAATTGGTCAAGAATAAGCCTAGGAAGGACGAAAATGACCTAAATGTTAATCCAATGACACAAACGAACTTATTGGAGGCACAAGATTGGTTAAAAACCCTAATTGGACAAGAATAAGCCTAGGGAGGACGAAAATGACCTAAATGTTCATCCAATGACACAAACACACCTATTGGATGCACAAGATTGGTTAGAAACCCTAATTGGACAAGAATAAGCCTAGGGAGGACGAAAATGACCTAAATGTTAATCCAATGACACAAATGAACTTATTGGATGCACAAGATTGGTTAAAAACCCTAATTGGACAAGAATAAGCCTAGGGAGGACGAAAATAACCTAAATGTTCATCAAATGACTAAACACACCTATTGGATGCACAAGATTGGTTAGAAACCCTAATTGGACAATAATAAGCCTAGGAAGGACGAAAATGACCTAAATGTTCACCCAAAGACACAAATGAACTTATTGGATGCACAAGATTGGTTAAAAACCCTAATTGGACAAGAATAAGCCTAGGGAGGACGAAAATGACCTAAATGTTCATCCAATGACACAAACACACCTATTGGATGCACAAGATTGGTTAGAAACCCTAATTGGACAAGAATAAGCCTAGGGAGGACGAAAATGACCTAAATGTTAATCCAATGACACAAATGAACTTATTGGATGCACAAGATTGGTTAAAAACCCTAATTGGACAAGAATAAGCCTAGAGAGGACGAAAATGACCTAAATGTTCATCTAATGACACAATTGAACTTATTGGATGCACAAGATCGGTTAAAAACCCTAATTGGACAAGAATAAGCCTAGGGAGGACGAAAATGACCTAAATGTTCATCCAATGACACAAACACACCTATTGGATGCACAAGATTGGTTAGAAACCCTAATTGGACAAGAATAAGCCTAGGGAGGACGAAAATGACCTAAATGTTAATCCAATGACACAAATGAACTTATTGGATGCACAAGATTGGTTAAAAACCCTAATTGGACAAGAATAAGCCTAGGGAGGACGAAAATGACCTAAATGTTCATCCAATGACACAAACACACCTATTGGATGCACAAGATTCGTTAAAATCCCTAATTGGACAAGAATAAGCCTAGGGAGGACGAAAATGACCTAAATGTTTATCCAATGACACAAATGAACTTATTGGATGCACAAGATTGGTTAAAAACCCTAATTGGACAAGAATAAGCCTAGGGTAGACGAAAATGACCTAATTGTTCATCCAATGACACAAATGAACTTATTGGATGCACATGATTGGTTAAAAACCCTAATTGGACAAGAATAGGCCTAGGGAGGACGAAAATGACCTAAATGTTAATCAAATGACACAAATGAACTCATTGGATGCACAAAATTGCTTAAAACCCTAATTGGACAAGAATAAGCCTAGGGAGGAAAAAAATGACCTAAATGTTCATCCAATGACACAAACACACCTATTGGATGCACAAGATTGGTTAGAAACCCTAATTGGACAAGAATAAGCCTAGGGAGGATGAAAATGACCTAAATGTTCATCCAATGACACAAACACACCTATTGGATGCACAAGATTAGTTAGAAACCCTAATTGGACAAGAATGAGCCTAGGGAGGACGAAAATGACATAAGTGTTAATCCAATAAAACAAATGAACTTATTGGATGCACAAAATTGCTTAAAACCCTAATTGGACAAGAATAAGCCTAGGGAGGACGAAAATGACCTAAATGTTCATCCAATGACACAAACACACCTATTGGATGCACAAGATTGGTTAGAAACCCTAATTGGACAAGAATAAGCCTAGGGAGGATGAAAATGACCTAAATGTTAATCCAATGACACAAATGAACTTATTGGATGCACAAGATTGGTTAAAAACCCTAATTGGACAAGAAAAAGCCTAGGGAGGACGAAAATGACCTAAATGTTAATCCAATGACACAAATGAACTTATTGGATGCACAAGATTGGTTAAAAACCCTAATTGGACAAGAATAAGCCTAGGGAGGATGAAAATAACCTAAATGTTCATCAAATGACTAAACACACCTATTGGATGCACAAGATTGGTTAAAAATCCTAATTGGATAAGAATAAGCATAGGGAGGACGAAAATGACCTAAATGTTCATCCAATGACACAAACACACCTATTGGATGCACAAGATTGGTTAGAAACCCTAATTGGACAAGAATAAGCCTAGGGAGGACGAAAATGACCTAAATGTTTATCCAATGACACAAACACACCTATTGGATGCACAAGATTGGTTAAAAACCCTAATTGGACAAGAATAAGCCTACGGAGGACGAAAATGACCTAAATGTTCATCCAATGACACCAACACACCTATTGGATGCACAAGATTGTTTAGAAACCCTAATTGGACAAGAATAAGCCTAGGGAGGACGAAAATGACCTAAATGTTCATCCAATGACACAAATGAACATATTGGATGCACAAGATTGGTTAAAAACCTTAATAGGACAAGAATAAGCCTAGGGAGGACGAAAATGACCTAAATGTTAATCCAATGACACAAATGAACTTATTGGATGCACAAGATTGGTTAAAAACCCTAATTGGACAAGAATAAGCCTAGGGAGGACGAAAATGACCTAAATGTTAATCCAATGACACAAACACACCTATTGGATGCATAAGATTGGTTAGAAACCCTAATGGGACAAGAATAAGCCTAGGAATGACGAAAATGACCTAAATGTTAATCCAATGTCACAAATGAACTTATTGGATGCACAAGATTGGTTAAAAACCCTAATTGGACAAGAATAAGCCTAGGGAGGATGAAAATGACCTAAATGTTCATCCAATGACACAAACACACCTATTGGATGCACAAGATTGGTTAAAAACCCTAATTGGACAACAATAAGCCTAGGGAGGACGAAAATGACCTAAATGTTAATCCAATGACAGAAATGAACTTATTGGATGCACAAGATTGCTTAAAACCCTAATTGGACAAGAATAAGCCTAGGGAGGACGCAAATGACCTAAATGTTCATCCAATGACACAAACACACCTATTGGATGCATAAGATTGGTTAGAAACCCTAATGGGACAAGAATAAGCCTAGGAATGACGAAAATGACCTAAATGTTAATCCAATGTCACAAATGAACTTATTGGATGCACAAGATTGGTTAAAAACCCTAATTGGACAAGAATAAGCCTAGGGAGGACGAAAATGACCTAAATGTTCATCCAATGACACAAACACACCTATTGGATGCACAAGATTTGTTAAAAACCCTAATTGGACAAGAATAAGCATAGGGAGGACGAAAATGACCTAAATGTTCATCCAATGACACAAACACACCTATTGGATGCACAAGATTGGTTAGAAACCCTAATTGGACAAGAATAAGCCTTTGGAGGACGAAAATGACCTAAATGTTCATCCAATGACACAAATGAACTTATTGGATGCACAAGATTGGTTAAAAACCCTAATTGGAAAAGAATAAGCCTAGGGAGGACGAAAATGACCTAAATGTTCATCCAATGACACAAACACACCTATTAGATGCACAAGATTGGTTAGAAACCCTAATTGGACAAGAATAAGCCTAGGGAGGACGAAAATGACCTAAATGTTAATCCAATGACACAAATGAACTTATTGGATGCACAAGATTGGTTAAAAACCCTAATTGGACAAGAATAAGCCTCGGGAGGACGAAAATGACCTAAATGTTAATACAATGACACAAATGAACTTATTGGATGCACAAGATTGGTTAAAACCCTATTTGCACAAGAATAAGCCTAGGGAGGACGAAAATGACCTAAATGTTAATCCAATGACACAAATGAACTTATTGGATGCACAAGATTGGTTAAAAACCCTAATTGGACAAGAATAAGCCTAGGGAGGACGAAAATGACCTAAATGTTAATCCAATGACACAAATGAACTTATTGGATGCACGAGATTGGTTAAAAACCCTAATTGGACAAGAATAAGCCTAGGGAGGACGAAAATGACCTAAATGTTCATCCAATGACACAAACACACCTATTGGATGCACAAGATTGGTTAAAAACCCTAATTGGACAAGAATAAGCCTAGGGAGGACGAAAATGACCTAAAAGTTCATCCAATGACACAAACACAACTATTGGATGCACAAGATTGGTTAAAAATCCTAATTGGATAAGAATAAGCATAGGGAGGACGAAAATGACCTAAATGTTCATCCAATGACACAAACACACCTATTGGATGCACAAGATTGGTTAGAAACCCTAATTGGACAAGAATAAGCCTAGGGAGGACGAAAATGACCTAAATGTTCATCCAATGACACAAACACATCTATTGAATGCACAAGATTGTTTAGAAACCCTAATTGGACAAGAATAAGCTTAGGGAGGACGAAAATGACCTAAATGTTCATCCAATGACACAAACACACCTATTGGATGCACAAGATTGTTTAGAAACCCTAATTGGACAAGAATAAGCCTAGGGAGGACGAAAATGACCTAAATGTTCATCCAATGACACAAATGAAAATATTGGATGCACAAGATTGGTTAAAAACCTTAATTGGACAACAATAAGCCTAGGGAGGACGAAAATGACCTAAATGTTAATCCAATGACAGAAATGAACTTATTGGATGCACAAGATTGCTTAAAACCCTAATTGGACAAGAATAAGCCTAGGGAGGACGCAAATGACCTAAATGTTCATCCAATGACACAAACACACCTATTGGATGCACAAGATTGTTTAGAAACCCTAATTGGACAAGAATAAGCCTAGGGAGGACGAAAATGACCTAAATGTTCATCCAATGACACAAATGAACATATAGGATGCACAAGATTGGTTAAAAACCTTAATAGGACAAGAATAAGCCTAGGGAGGACGAAAATGACCTAAATGTTAATCCAATGACACAAATGAACTTATTGGATGCACAAGATTGGTTAAAAACCCTAATTGGACAAGAATAAGACTAGGGAGGACGAAAATGACCTAAATGTTCATCCAATGACACAAACACACCTATTGGATGCATAAGATTGGTTAGAAACCCTAATGGGACAAGAATAAGCCTAGGAATGACGAAAATGACCTAAATGTTAATCCAATGTCACAAATGAACTTATTGGATGCACAAGATTGGTTAAAAACCCTAATTGGACAAGAATAAGCCTAGGGACGATGAAAATGACCTAAATGTTCATCCAATGACACAAACACACCTATTGGATGCACAAGATTGGTTAAAAACCCTAATTGGACAACAATAAGCCTAGGGAGGACGAAAATGACCTAAATGTTAATCCAATGACAGAAATGAACTTATTGGATGCACAAGATTGCTTAAAACCCTAATTGGACAAGAATAAGCCTAGGGAGGACGCAAATGACCTAAATGTTCATCCAATGACACAAACACACCTATTGGATGCACAAGATTGTTTAGAAACCCTAATTGGACAAGAATAAGCCTAGGGAGGACGAAAATGACCTAAATGTTCATCCAATGACACAAATGAACATATTGGATGCACAAGATTGATTAAAAACCCTAATTGGACAAGAATAAGCCTAGGGAGGACGAAAATGACCTAAATGTTCATCCAATGACACAAATGAACTTATTGGATGCACAAGATTGGTTAAAAACCCTAATTGGACAAGAATAAGCCTAGGGAGGACGAAAATGACCTAAATGTTCGTCCAATGACACAAACACACCTATTGGATGCACAAGATTGTATAAAAACCCTAATTGGACAAGAATAAGAGTAGGGAGGACGAAAATGACCTAAATGTTCCTCCAATGACACAAACACACCTATTGGATGCACAAGATTGCATAAAAACCCTAATTGGACAAGAATAAGACTAGGGAGGACATAAATGACTTAAATGTTCCACCAATGACACAAATGAACTTATTGGATGCACAAGGTTGGTTAAAAACCCTAATTGGACAAGAACAAGCCTAGGGAGGACGAAAATGACCTAAATGTTCATCCAATGACACAAATGAACTTATTGGATGCACAAGATTGGTTAAAAACCCTAATTGGACAAGAATAAGCATAGAGAGGACTTAAATGACCTAAATGTTCATCCAATGACACAAATGAACTTATTGGATGCACAAGATTGGTTAAAAACCCTAATTGGACAAGAATAAGCATAGGGAGGACGAAAATGACCTAAATGTTCGTCCAATGACACAAACACACCTATTGGATGCACAAGATTGCATAAAAACCCTAATTGGACAAGAATAAGACTAGGGAGGACGAAAATGACCTAAATGTTCATCCAGTGACACAAATGAACTTATTGGATGCACAAGATTGGTTAAAAACACTAATTGGACAAGAATAAGCCTAGGGAGGACGAAAATGACCTAAATGTTCATCCAATGACACAAATGAACTTATTGGATGCACAAGATTGGTTAAAAACCCTAATTGGACAAGAATAAGCCTAGGGAGGACGAAAATGACCTAAATGTTCGTCCAATGACACAAACACACCTATTGGATGCACAAGATTGCATAAAAACCCTAATTTGATAAGAATAAAACTAGGGAGGACGAAAATGACCTAAATGTTCATCCAATGACACAAACACACCTAATAGGACAAGAATAAGACTTGGGAGGACGAAAATGACCTAAATGTTCATCCAATGACACAAATGAACTTATTGGATGCACAAGATTGGTTAAAAACCCTAATTGGACAAGAATAAGCCTAGGGAGGACGAAAATGACCTAAATGTTCGTCCAATGACACAAACACACCTATTGGATGCACAAGATAGCATAAAAACCCTAATTGGACAAGAATAAGACTAGGGAGGACGAATATGACCTAAATGTTCATCCAATGACACAAATGAACTTATTGGATGCACAAGATTGGTTAAAAACCCTAATTGGACAAGAATAAGCCTAGGGAGGACGAAAATGACCTAAATGTTCGTCCAATGACACAAATGAACTTATTGGATGCACAAGATAGGTTAAAAACCCTAATTGGACAAGAATAAGCCTAGGGAGGACGAAAATGACCTAAATGTTAATCCAATGACACAAATGAACTTATTGGATGCACAAGATTGGTTAAAAACCCTAATTGGACAAGAATAAGCCTAGGGAGGACGAAAATGACCTAAATCTTCATCCAATGACACAAACACACCTATTGGATGCACAAGATTGGTTAAAAACCCTAATTGGACAAGAATAAGCCTAGGGAGGACGAAAATGACCTAAATGTTCATCCAATGACACAAACACACCTATTGGATGCACAAGATTCGTTAGAAACCCTAATTGGACAAGAATAAGCCTAGGGAGGACAAAAATGACTTAAATGTTAATCCAATGACACAAATGAAGTTATTGGATGCACAAGATTGCTTAAAACCCTAATTAGACAAGAATAAGACTAGGGAGGACCAAAATGACCTAAATGTTCATCCAATGACACAAATGAACTTATTGGATGCACAAGATTGGTTAAAAACCCTAATTGGACAAGAATAAGCCTAGGGAGGACGAAAATGACCTAAATGTTCATCCAATGACAAAAATGAACTTATTGGATGCACAAGATTGGTTAAAAACCCTAATTGGACAAGAATAAGCCTAGGGAGGACGAAAATGACCTAAATGTTCATCCAATGACACAATTGAACTTATTGGATGCACAAGATTGGTTAAAAACCCTAATTGGACAAGAATAAGCATAGGGAGGACGAAAATGACCTAAATGTTCATCCAATGACACAAACACACCTATTGGATGCACAAGATTCGTTAGAAACCCTAATTGGACAAGAATAAGCCTAGGGAGGACGAAAATGACCTAAATGTTCATCCAATGACACAAAGACACCTATTGAATGCACAAGATTGGTTAAAAATCCTAATTGGACAAGAATAAGCCTAGGGAGGACGAAAATGACCTAAATGTTAATCCAATGACACAAATGAACTTATTGGATGCACAAGATTGGTTAAAAACCCTAATTGGACAAGAATAAGCCTAGGGAGGACGAAAATGACCTAAATGTTCATCCAATGACACAAACACACCTATTGGATGCACAAGATTGGTTAAAAACCCTAATTGGACAAGAATAAGCCTAGGGAGGACGAAAATGACCTAAATGTTCATCCAATGACACAAACACTCCTATTGGGTGCACACGATTGGTTAGAAACCCTAATTTGACAAGAATAAGCCTAGGGAGGACGAAAATGACCTAACTATTCATCCAATGACACAAATGAACTTATCGGATGCACAAGATTGGTTAAAAACCCTAATTGGAAAAGAATAAGCCTAGGGAGGACAAAAATGACCTAAATGTTCATCCAATGACACAAACACACCTATTGGATGCACAAGATTGGTTAAAAATCCTAATTGGACAAGAATAAGCCTAGGGAGGACGAAAATGACCTAAATGTTAATCCAATGACACAAATGAACTTATTGGATGCACAAGATTGGTTAAAAACCCTAATTGGACAAGAATAAGCCTAGGGAGGACGAAAATGACCTAAATGTTCATCCAATGACACAAACACACCTATTGGACGCACAAGATTGTTTAGAAACCTTAATTGGACAAGAATAAGCCTTGGGAGGACGAAAATGACCTAAATGTTCATCCAATGACACAAATGAACATATTGGATGCACAAGATTGGTTAAAAACCCTAATTGGACAAGAATAAGCCTAGGGAGGACGAAAATGACCTAAATGTTCATCAAATGACTAAACACACCTATTGGATGCACAAGATTGGTTAGAAACCCTAATTGGACAAGAATAAGCCTAGGGAGGACGAAAATGACCTAAATGTTAATCCAATGACACAAATGAACTTATTGGATGCACAAGATTGGTTAAAAACCCTAATTGGACAAGAATAAGCCTAGGGAGGACGAAAATGACCTAAATGTTCATCCAATGACACAAACACACATATTGGATACACAAGATTGTTTAGAAACCCTAATTGGACAAGAATAAGCCTAGGGAGGACGAAAATGACCTAAATGTTCATCCAATGACACAAACACACCTATTGGATGCACAAGATTGGTTAAAAACCCTAATTGGACAAGAATAAGCCTAGGGAGGACGAAAATGACCTAAATGTTCATCCAATGACACAAACACACCTATTGGATGCACACGATTGGTTAGAAACCCTAATTTGACAAGAATAAGCCTAGGGAGGACGAAAATGACCTAACTATTCATCCAATGACACAAATGAACTTATTGGATGCACAAGATTGCTTAAAACCCAAATTGGACAAGAATAAGACTAGGGAGGACGAAAATGACCTAAATGTTCATCAAATAACACAAACACACCTATTGGATGAACAAGATTGGTTAGAAACCCTAATTTCACAAGAATAAGCCTAGGGAGGACGAAAATGACCTAACTATTCATCGAATGACACAAATGAACTTATTGGATGCACAAGATTGCTTAAAACCCTAATTGGACAAGAATAAGACTAGGGAGGACGAAAATGACCTAAATGTTCATCCAATGACACAAACACACCTATTGGATGCACAAGATTGTTTAGAAACCCTAATTTGACAAGAATAAGCCTAGGGAGGACGAAAATGACCTAACTATTCATCCAATGACACAAATGAACTTATTGGATGCACAAGATTGGTTAAAAACACTAATTGGCTAAGAACAAGCCTAGGGAGGACGAAAATGACCTAAATGTTCATTAAATGACTAAACACACCTATTGGATGCACAGGATTGGTTAGAAACCCTAAATGGACCAGAATAAGCCTAGGGAGGACGAAAATGACCTAAATATTCATCCAATGACACAAACACACCTATTGGATGCACAAGATTGGTTAAAAACCCTAATTGGACAAGAATAAGCATAGGGAGGACGAAAATGACCTAAATGATCATCCAATGACACAAACACACCTATTGGATGCACAAGATTGGTTAGAAACCCTAATTGGACAAGAATAAGCCTAGGGAGGACGAAAATGACCTAAATGTTCATTCAATGACACAAACACACCTATTGAATGCACAAGATTGTTTAGAAACCCTAATTGGACAAGAATAAGCTTAGGGAGGACGAAAATGACCTAAATGTTCATCCAATGACACAAACACACGTATTGGATGCACAAGATTGTTTAGAAAACCTAATTGGACAAGAATAAGCCTAGGGAGGACGAAAATGACCTAAATGTTCATCCAATGACACAATTGAACTTATTGGATGCACAAGATTGGTTAAAAACCCTAATTGGACAAGAATAAGCCTAGGGAGGACGAAAATGACCTAAATGTTCATCCAATGACACAATTGAACTTATTGGATGCACAAGATTGGTTAAAAACCCTAATGGGACAAGAATAAGGTTAGGGAGGACGACAATGACCTAAATGTTCATCCAATGACACAAACACACCTATTGGATGCACAAGATTGGTTAGAAACCCTAATTGGACAAGAATAAGCCTAGGGAGGACGAAAATGACATAAATGTTAATCCAATGACACAAATGAACTTATTGGATGCACAAGATTGGTTAAAACCCCTAATTGGACAAGAATAAGCCTAGGTAGGACGAAAATGACCTAAATGTTCATCCAATGACACAAACACACCTATTGGATGCACAAGATTGGTTAAAACCCTAATTGGATAAGAATAAGCATAGGGAGGACGAAAATGACCTAAATGTTCATCCAATGACACAAACACACCTATTGGATGCACAAGATTGGTTAGAAACCCTAATTGGACAAGAATAAGCCTAGGGAGGACGAAAATGACCTAAATGTTCATCCAATGACACAAACACACCTATTGGATGCACAAGATTGGTTAAAAACCCTAATTGGACAAGAATAAGCCTAGGGAGGACAAAAATGACCTAACTATTCATCCAATGACACAAATGAACTTATTGGATGCACAAGATTGCTTAAAACCCTAATTGGACAAGAATAAGACTAGGGAGGACGAAAATAACCTAAATGTTCATCCAATGACACAAACACACCTATTGGATGCACAAGATTGGTTAGAAACCCAAATTAGACAAGAATAAACCTAGGGAGGACGAAAATGACCTAAATGTTCATCCAATGACACAAACACACCTATTGGATGCACAAGATTGGTTAGAAACCCTAATTGGACAAGAATAAGCCTAGGGAGGACGAAAATGACCTAAATGTTCATCCAATGACACAAACACACCTATTGGATGCACAAGATTGGTTAAAAACCCTAATTGGACAAGAATAAGCCTAGGGAGGACGAAAATGACCTAAATGTTAATCCAATGACACAAGCACACCTATTGGATGCACAAGATTGTTTAGAAACCCTAATTGGACAAGAATAAGCCTAGGGAGGACGAAAATGACCTAAATGTTCATCCAATGACACAAATGAACATATTGGATGCACAAGATTGGTTAAAAAACCCTAATTGGACAAGAATAAGCCTAGGGAGGACGAAAATGACCTAAATGTTCATCCAATGACACAATTGAACTTATTGGATGCACAAGATTGGTTAAAAACCCTAATGGGACAAGAATAAGGTTAGGGAGGATGAAAATGACCTAAATGTTCATCCAATGTCACAAACATACCTATTGGATGCACCAGATTGGTTAGAAACCCTAATTGGACAAGAATAAGCCTAGGGAGGACGGAAATGACATAAATGTTAATCCAATGACACAAATGAACTTATTGGATGCACAAGATTGGTTAAAAACCCTAATTGGACAAGAATAACCCTAGGGAGGACGAAAATGACCTAAATGTTCATCCAATGACACAATTGAACTTATTGGATGCACATGATTGGTTAAAAACCCTAATTGGACATGAATAAGCCTAGGGAGGACGAAAATGACCTAAATGTTCATCCAATGACACAAACACACCTATTGGATTCACAAGATTGATTAGAAACCCTAATTGGACAAGAATAAGCCTAGGGAGGACGAAAATGACCTAAATGTTCATCCAATGACACAAATGAACTTATTGGATGCACAAGATTGGTTAAAAACCCTAATTGGACAAGAATAAGCCTAGGGAGGACGAAAATTACCTAAATGTTAATCCAATGACACAAATGAACTTATTGGATGCACAAGATTGGTTAAAAACCCTAATTGGACAAGAATAAGCCTAGGGAGGACGAAAATGACCTAAATGTTAATCCAATGACACAAATGAACTTATTGGATGCACAAGATTGGTTAGAAACCCTAATTGGAAAAGAATAAGTCTAGGGAGGACGAAAATGACCTAAATGTTCATCCAATGACACAAACACACCTATTGGATGCACAAGATTTGTTAGAAACTCTAATTGGACAAGAATAAGCCTAGGGAGGACGAAAATGACCTAAATGTTAATCCAATGACACAAATGAACTTATTGGATGCACAAGATTGGTTAAAAACCCTAATTGGACAAGAATAAGCCTAGGGAGGACGAAAATGACCTAAATGTTCATCCAATGACACAAACACACCTATTGGATGCACAAGATTGTTTAGAAACCCTAATTGGACAAGAATAAGACTAGGGAGGACGAAAATGACCTAAATGTTCATCCAATGACACAAACACACCTATTGGATGCAAAAGATTGGTTAGAAACCCTAATTGGACAAGAATAAGCCTAGCGAGGATGAAAATGACCTAAATATTCATCCAATGACACAAATGAACTTATTGGATGCACAAGATTGCTTAAAACCCTAATTGGACAAGAATAAGACTAGGGAGGACGAAAATAACCTAAATGTTCATCCAATGACACAAACACACCTATTGGATGCACAAGATTGGTTAGAAACCCTAATTGGACAAGAATAAGCCTAGAAAGGACGAAAATGACCTAAATGTTAATCCAATGACACAAATGAACTTATTGGATGCACAAGATTGGTTAAAAACCCTAATTGGACAAGAATAAGCCTAGGGAGGACGAAAATGACCTAAATGTTCATCCAATGACACAAACACACCTATTGGATGCACAAGATTGTTTAGAAACCCTAATTGGACAAGAATAAGACTAGGGAGGACGAAAATGACCTAAATGTTCATCCAATGACACAAACACGCCTATTGGATGCAAAAGATTGGTTAGAAACCCTAATTGGACAAGAATAAGCCTAGCGAGGATGAAAATGACCTAAATATTCATCCAATGACACAAATGAACTTATTGGATGCACAAGATTGCTTAAAACCCTAATTGGACAAGAATAAGACTAGGGAGGACGAAAATAACCTAAATGTTCATCCAATGACACAAACACACCTATTGGATGCACAAGATTGGTTAGAAACCCTAATTGGACAAGAATAAGCCTAGGAAGGACGAAAATGACCTAAATGTTAATCCAATGATACAAATGAACTTATTGGATGCACAAGATTGGTTAAAAACCCTAATTGGACAAGAATAAGCCTAGGGAGGACGAAAATGACCTAAATGTTCATCCAATGACACAAACACACCTATTGGATGCACAAGATTGGTTAAAAACCCTAATTGGACAAGAATAAGCATAGGGAGGACGGAAATGACCTAAATGTTCATCCAATGACACAAACACACCTATTGGATGCACAAGATTGGTAAGAAACCCTAATTGGACAAGAATAAGCCTTGGGAGGACGAAAATGACCTAAATGTTCATCCAATGACACAAATGAACTTATTGGATGCACAAGATTGGTTAAAAACCCTAATTGGACAAGAATAAGCCTAGGGAGGAAGAAGATGACCTAAATGTTCATCCAATGACACAAACACACCTATTGGATGCACAAGATTGGTTAGAAACCCTAATTGGACAAGAATAAGCCTAGGGAGGACGAAAATGACCTAAATGTTAATCCAATGACACAAATGAACTTATTGGATGCACAAGATTGGTTAAAAACCCTAATTGGACAAGAATAAGCCTAGCGGGGACGAAAATGACCTAAATGTTCATCCAATGACACAAACACACCTATTGGATGCACAAGATTGGTTAGAAACCCTAATTGGACAAGAATAAGCCTAGGGAGGACGAAAATGACCTAAATGTTAATCCAATGACACAAATGCACCTATTGGATGCACAAGATTGGTTAAAAACCCTAATTGGACAAGAATAAGCCTAGGGAGGACGAAAATAACCTAAATGTTCATCAAATGACTAAACACACCTATTGGATGCACAAGATTGGTTAGAAACCCTAATTGGACAAGAATAAGGCTAGGGAGGACGAAAATGACCTAACTATTCATCCAATGACACAAATGAACTTATTGGATGCACAAGATTGGTTAAAAACCCTAATTGGACAAGAATAAGCCTAGGGAGGACGAAAATGACCTAAATGTTCATCCAATGACACAAACACACCTATTGGATGCACAAGATTGTTTAGAAACCCTAATTGGACAAGAATAAGCCTAGGGAGGACGAAAATGACCTAAATGTTTATCCAATGACACAAATGAACTTATTGGATGCACAAGATTGGTTAGAAACCCTAATTGGACAAGAATAAGCCTAGGGAGGACGGAAATGACCTAAATGTTCATCCAATGACACAAACACACCTATTGGATGCACAAGATTGGTTAGAAACCCTAATTGGATAAGAATAAGCCTAGGGAGGATGAAAATGACCTAAATGTTCATCCAATGACACAAACACACCTATTGGATGCACAAGATTGGTTGAAAACCCTAATTGGACAAGAATAAGCCTATGGAGGATTAAAATGACCTAAATGTTCATCGAATGACACAAATGAACTTATTGGATGCACAAGATTGGTTAAAAACCCTAATTAGACAAGAATAAGCCTAGGGAGGATGAAAATGACCTAAATGTTCATCCAATGACACAAACACACCTATTGGATGCACAAGATTGGTTAGAAACCCTAATTGGACAAGAATAAGCCTAGGGAGGACGAAAATGACCTAAATGTTAATCCAATGACACAAATGAACTTATTGGATGCACAAGATTGGTTAAAAACCCTAATTGGACAAGAATAAGCCTAGGGAGGACGAAAATGACCTAAATGTTCATCCAATGACACAAACACACCTATTGGATGCACAAGATTGGTTAGAAACCATAATTGGGCAAGAATAAGCCTAGGGAGGAGGAAAATGACCTAAATGTTCATCCAATGACACAATTGAACTTATTGGATCCACAAGATTGCTTAAAACCCTAATTGGACAAGAATAAGACTAGGGAGGACGAAAATGACCTAAATGTTCATCCAATGACACAAACACACCTATTGGATGCACAAGATTGGTTAAAAACCCTAATTGGACAAGAATAAGCCTAGGGAGGACGAAAATGACCTAAATGTTCATCCAATGACACAAATTAACTTATTGGATGCACAAGATTGGTTAAAAACCCTAATTGGACAAGAATAAGCCTTAGGAGGACGAAAATGACATAAATGTTCATCCAATGACACAAATGAACTTATTGGATGCACAAGATTAGTTAAAAACCCTAATTGGACAAGAATAAGCCTAGGGTGGACGAAAATGACCTAAATGTTCATCCAACGACACAAATGAACTTATTGGATGCACAAGATTGGTTAAAAACCCTAATTGGACAAGAATAAGCCTAGGGAGGACGAAAATGACCTAAATGTTCATCCAATGACACAAACACACCTATTGGATGCACAAGATTGGTTAAAAACCCTAATTGGACAAGAATAAGCCTAGGGAGGACGAAAATGACGTAAATGTTCATCCAATGACACAAACACACCTATTGGATGCACAAGATTGGTTAAAAATCCTAATTGGATAAGAATAAGCATAGGGAGGACGAAAATGACCTAAATGTTCATCCAATGACACAAACACACCTATTGGATGCACAAGATTGGTTAGAAACCCTAATTGGACAAGAATAAGCCTAGGGAGGACGAAAATGACCTAAATGTTCATCCAATGACACAAACACACCTATTGGATGCACAAGATTGGTTAAAAACCCTAATTGGACAAGAATAAGCCTAGGGAAGACGAAAATGACCTAAATGTTCATCCAATGACACAATCGAACTTATTGGATGCACAAGATTGGTTAAAAACCCTAATTGGACATGAATAAGCCTAGGGAGGACGAAAATGACCTAAATGTTCATCCAATGACACAAACACACCTATTGGATGCACAAGATTGGTTAGAAACCCTAATTGGACAAGAATAAACCTAGGGAGGACGAAAATGACCTAAATGTTCATCCAATGACACAAACACACCTTTTGGATGCACAAGATTGGTTAGAAACCCTAATTGGACAAGAATAAGCCTAGGGAGGACGAAAATGACCTAAATGATAATCCAATGACACAAATGAACTTATTGGATGCACAAGATTGGTTAAAAACCCTAATTGGACAAGAATAAGCCTAGGGAGGACGAAAATGACCTAAATATTCATCCAATGACACAAACACACCTGTTGGATGCACAAGATTGGTTAAAAACCCTAATTGGACAAGAATAAGCCTAGGAAGGACGAAAATGACCTAAATGTTCATCCAATGACACAAACACAGCTATTGGATGCACAAGATTGGTTAGAAACCCTAATTGGACAAGAATAAGCCTAGTGAGGACGAAAATGACCTAAATGTTAATCCAATGACACAAATGAACTTATTGGATGCACAAGATTGGTTAAAAACCCTAATTGGACAAGAATAAGCCTAGGGAGGATGAAAATAACCTAAATGTTCATCAAATGACTAAACACACCTATTGGATGCACAAGATTGGTTAAAAACCCTAATTGGACAAGAATAAGCCTAGGGAGGACGAAAATGACCTAAATGTTCATCCAATGACACAAACACACCTATTGGATGCACAAGATTGGTTAAAAACCCTAATTGGACAAGAATAAGCATAGGGAGGACGAAAATGACCTAAATGTTCATCCAATGATACAAACACACCTATTGGATGCACAAGATTCGTTAGAAACCCTAATTGGACAAGAATAACCCTAGGGAGGACGAAAATGACCTAAATGTTCATCCAATGACACAAACACACCTATTGGATGCACAAGATTGGTTAAAAACCCTAATTGGACAAGAATAAGCCTAGGGAGGACGAAAATGACCTAAATGTTAATCCAATGACACAAGCACACCTATTGGATGCACAAGATTGTTTAGAAACCCTAATTGGACAAGAATAAGCCTAGGGAGGACGAAAATGACCTAAATGTTCATCCAATGACACAAATGAACATATTGGATGCACAAGATTGGTTAAAAAACCCTAATTGGACAAGAATAAGCCTAGGGAGGACGAAAATGACCTAAATGTTCATCCAATGACACAATTGAACTTATTGGATGCACAAGATTGGTTAAAAACCCTAATGGGACAAGAATAAGGTTAGGGAGGATGAAAATGACCTAAATGTTCATCCAATGTCACAAACATACCTATTGGATGCACCAGATTGGTTAGAAACCCTAATTGGACAAGAATAAGCCTAGGGAGGACGGAAATGACATAAATGTTAATCCAATGACACAAATGAACTTATTGGATGCACAAGATTGGTTAAAAACCCTAATTGGACAAGAATAACCCTAGGGAGGACGAAAATGACCTAAATGTTCATCCAATGACACAATTGAACTTATTGGATGCACATGATTGGTTAAAAACCCTAATTGGACATGAATAAGCCTAGGGAGGACGAAAATGACCTAAATGTTCATCCAATGACACAAACACACCTATTGGATGCACAAGATTGATTAGAAACCCTAATTGGACAAGAATAAGCCTGGGGAGGACGAAAATGACCTAAATGATAATCCAATGACACAAATGAACTTATTGGATGCACAAGATTGGTTAAAAACCCTAATTGGACAAGAATAAGCCTAGGGAGGACGAAAATGACCTAAATATTCATCCAATGACACAAACACACCTGTTGGATGCACAAGATTGGTTAAAAACCCTAATTGGACAAGAATAAGCCTAGGGAGGACGAAAATGACCTAAATGTTCATCCAATGACACAA